>APFE031621871.1:73918-94509 GCA_000404065.3 Pinus taeda
ACTAGACCACGTAGCTAACTGGGGGGTTAGAGGGGGGGCGAACCCCCCTTCATTGTGTTGATTGCATAGTAGGGGGGTCACAGGGGTTTTGAGGGGTGCAAGTAACCCCCCTCTATGGGGTTCAGGGTAGTGCCCCGGAAAATTTTGTTTTTGGACCCTATATTAGGTTGGGTGGACCTACCTATGGTTTTGTGCATGATTTTCACAAATGGTTTTGGACGCGATGGTTTTCGGTCCATGGTTTTGCACGCGATCGTTTTCAGTCCATGGTATTGGGTGCTTCGGGATGTATAAATATGTATTTTAACATTGAAAGGAACATAATGAAAAATCAAGTTGGTAGTCCCGGTTTTGGGATCCAGGGAAAAATCTCTGTGTATATGTGTTTTATGTGTTATGCTCTCGCATTGTTTGTTTTATGTGTTTTAGAATTCGTATGCAGGTAATTTCTCTACAGGGTTAAAACCTACACACACTTGAGTCATTATTTATGTTTTCTTTGCATTAATATAGACATGTGGGTTAACCCTTTGATGACAGAGTTTGAGATTGATATAGCCCCCATTGTTTACTACCTAATAGGTCGAGAGTGTGTACCAATTTACCTACTGGTTGAACCAATAGTGGGAACTAACCAATACCAATAGTCAGCATGTCAAGTGGACAACCACTAGTGTTTATCTCACTTTCTAGCATCAATGCCACTACTACACCATACAATTCTGAAAGGCTCATAATATCACTTTCAATAATCATTCACATTGACTAGTCGAATAACATTACTACATTTGGGTGGAAATTCTCACAGTAGAATTCGACAGAATGGCTAAAATTGGAAAAAAACGTTGGAAGTTAAATGATTTTTTCTTTTTTGGTTGCTAAAATTCTAACTACCATTGAATATCTTATGACAATTATATACCAGTTGAATATTCGACTGTTGTCTTATCCCATTGATTATCCAATGGTTCCTATAATCCCTCTTGTCATCGAGTATTCGACCTACATTCTTTTTTTGTCGAATATCTGATGTTGTATCCAATATGACAATGTGTTGTCCAATTTCCTACAAATGGTAAATAATCGTTGCATAATGTTCAATTCCACCATTAATGACTTTTTGCGTTGACAACGTCTACTATGAGACAGTTATACATTGATCAGTTTGACTAATTAAAATAAATGAAGAATTAATATTATAATTAAATATAGTATTATTAATATATAATTAGTATATATATTCATATTAATATCTATAATTATTAACGTAATATTAATATTATTTTTATTATATGATTATAGTATAAATATATATATAAAGTTATTAAATATCATTATTATAATTATATTAATATAAATATGTTGTTGTGTGCCCTAACAACATATAACTTTGACATAGTGTTTATATTATATATATTATTCTATATATTGTAATTTTTTGAACAGGTTGTAGCTTATTAAGGTTAATTTTTGACAAAATCATCACTGATTTGGTGACAAAAATGTTAATAAACATTCTCAAGGAGACTAAGGATACGTGGGATCGACATTGAGGGCTTCTGAGGATGGAAAATGTTATTGCTCTTGTAGAAAATGAAATGGCTTGAGGCCAAGGAGAATTCTAATAAAATCAACTAAAAAACATTGTAGAGACTATGGACATGCTAGAGGGAGACATGAATATCATCCATTTGTAAGTTGTTTATTATATGTCTTTGTATGTATATTGTTTTTGTACATGTTTATATGTATATTGTATTTTAGATTGTATGCCTTTGTATTGTAAATTGTATTATATTCTTTCTATTGTAAATATATTTTATAATATTCTTTTGGGAGTTGTTTGAATTATGTTGTCATCTTGATGTGGACTAGAAATATTATTTGATAGTTTTTGTTAGGTTTGTTTAAGGGGTTAGGTCAAGTTAGGGTTTAATTAATTTATGACCCTAGGGATAAGGGGTTATTGTTTAAGGGTTTAGGGTTTAGGGGTTAAGGGCTTAGGGGTTAGGGGTTTAAGGGCTTACGGGAATGGGGTTAAGGTATTAGGGGGTTAATGTATATTGTTAGGGGATTAATTTGGATCTAGAGGATTTAGAGGTTAATCATGGGTTTTATGGAGTATTGTTAATACTTTTTTAAAGTTTTTATGCAAAATATGACATTAAGAAAGAATATGACATTATAATGATTAATACAAAATAATATCAATATGTTTTCTATTATTGTCATGACTATATATCTCAAAACGTGTCTCACTTCCTACATGTCAAGAAAAGTAACATCTTTCTTAGATTTTCAACATATTCTTAAATATCTTGATAAATTGCACAAGAATCATCATTGATTTGTTGTCTTTGTTTGTTGGTCTCACCTAAGTTTCCTTCTCTTTGTCTTTGTTTTCCTTATATATTATATTTGTAAATTGTTGTTATATAGCCATTTCAATATTTTCTATATATACTAATATTAATTTATTGATTGTAATTGTATGGTATCACCCCCTAGGGAACTGCTCAATGAGGAAGAGGTGATTGTAGTACAAGTGCATGTTCAAGAACATGACACTATTAATATTGGGGATCAAGCTAATGATCCTATGGAAGAAGATAATGATGTTGATAACATAGTTAAAGAATATGGAACAAACAAATTGATACATTTAATAATGTTGAAATGGATGATGATGACAACCAATATGATGACCGTTCTTTTGATTTACCTGTACTTGAGATGGAAACTAAACCTCTTTATGAAGTCTCAAAAACATCTCTTCTCTCTGCTCTATTGTTGCTAGTAAACTTAAAGGTGGTGAATGGTTTGTCAAACACGTGTGACACAACTCCTAAGGTATGTAATATATTTTGTGACATTTATGACTATATACATGATAAAGAAATTATTTTTTCTATTGTTTTTAATCTCAGTACGTTGATTTTCATCATTTCATTAATTTGTAACATTTGGATGCAATATGTACGATTAATATTGTTTAGTATATTAACTAATACTATTTTTTTTTTTATGTTGTAGATTATTAGGTGAATTTATGTTATCACCATCAAATGTTTTACCTCATATTTACCGATATTTATATGTCATTATGAAAGATATTAAAATGGAGTATCAAGCTATTCATGCATGCCCTAATTATGATATTCTCTATTATAAAGAACATGTGTTGAAAAAAAATGCCCAAACTATGATGAGAGTAGATATCAAACTGATAAATTAACAAAAAAGATACCTTGCAAGGTTCTTTGTTATATTCCCATAATTCCATGTTTGTGACAATTATTCAGGTGCAAAAGCGTAGCAAAACTTATGTATTACCATGCAAGAAATAGAAGTGAATATGGTGTTCTTCAAATGCGCGCAGATGGATCTGCATTTAGAAATATAGAGGAAAAATGGCTAGAGTTTAAAAGAGAACCTCGTAATCTTAGGCTTTCATTAGAAGATGATGGTGTCAATCCATTTGGAGAGGCCATATCTACTTACTCGGTGTTGCCCATTTTTGTTATCAACAATAACGTTCCTACATGGAAGTCAATAAAGAGGGAGCACATAATGTTGACAATAATTATTCGAGGTATTAATTTGTTTAGAATTTTTTTTTTTTTTGCAAAATAACATCTTATTTGCCTTGTTTGTTTCATAATTATGTCCTATTTATATTTTTTTTTAATTTACTCATATATGTTCAATTATGTCTTACAAAAAAATTGTTTACACATATATGTAGTAATTATGTATTGCATATTCAATCAATTAGGTAAGTATCAGGTCAAATATATGAATATATATTTCAATCCTCTTATCGATGAGTTAGTAGAGTTATGGAACAATGTCACTATATATGGTATCTTTAGACTAGTTGATTCACAAAGGGAATTTGAATTCAATGCAATGCTTGCATGGACAATTCGTGATGCCCCAGGACTAAGACATTTATGTGGTATGTTATAACATTACCCTGCACTTTAATAATGTTTAATTTTATGAAATTCATTTCAAGCATGTTTTTTAAATAGTTCGACCTTCATTGTACATACTTAAAATAATTGATATAAAATTAGTCCATCTCTTGCAGGTCTTCAAATAAAGGGTAATTTTTCTTGTCCAATTTGTGGTCCTAAGATTAAATCTCGTAGTTCAAGAATCTTAGGAAAGGAGGTGTTTGATAAGTATAGGAACTTCCTTTCTAAGAACCATAGGTACAAAGTACTAAAAAACATCTTTTCAATGGGAAATAAGAGACTAGAGTAAGACCATAGAGAATGACACATTGTACATGGAAGTTGTAATATAATAGAGTCTCTCAAGGTATGGATCACATTGTCTATGTATTAATATGCATTATATGTTTGGATTATTTTATCTTTTTATGGGATTTTCTTCAGTGTACTAATTGACAGGCTATATTGTTCTTATAATATCTTTATCTATGATTCACGTTGTAGGTCGTGAAGGCATTAATAACAGGGCTCTTCCACAAGGAATGAAAATTTAGCTCAAGTAATTCAATAGACTCCCCTACTATGAGCACCTAGAATTTGTTCATTTTTTTGATACAATGCACATTGGGAATAATGTAACAAAGACCTTATGGTGAACCTTAGATAGAAGGAGAGATAAAGAAGAAAATTCAAGCTTTGTAATGACATTAAGAAGGCCAAGCATGCATTGCAAAGTGTGATTCATTCAAATATCGATGGAGACGACCAAAATATAAGCACCCTTCCATTGTTATTGACAAAGAAACAAAGAAAATATGTTAAAGAGGTTATTTAAAAAAAAAAAAATTCCACTGGATTTTCTTCAAACATAAAGAATATCCTAAAAAATAAAGGTGAATTAGGTAGAATAAAAACTCATGATTGCCATACATTCATTAAGGTAATTATTTTGGTGTATATATATTTTATACATTGGTGAAACATATTGTTAATTAGTGTTTTTTTTTTCTACTAATCTGGGAAGAAATAATGATCAATCATTATTTTTGTTACCGTATGTTCTACCTTTATCTCTCCTAGAAAACTTTGACAATAATGTCTAACAAGTTATATATGATCTTGGAAAATACATGAGGTAAGTAGAGATTTATGTGTAAAGTGTAATTTGTTCAATAAGTTGTTGTGTCACATAATTTTCATTGCATGTGTTTTTCTTGTCATCATGTACTATATTATTCTTTTTTGTTGAAACTTGTGATTTGCTTGCTTCATTTGTAGAAGGTTTTCATCTAAATAAATTGATAAAGAAGATATAAATTATTGGAGGAAACAAATTCCTCGTGTAATGTGTGAAATGAAAAAGTATATATCTCCGACATTTTTCAATGTACAAGAACACTACCTCATACACCAAGTCGAGGATATTGAAAAGTGTGGACCTATACAAACAAGATCAACGTGGATGGTTGAGAGGCACTTGAAATCACTGAAGGCTTTGGTCAGACAAAGAGCACATCCTAAGGGTTCTATGGTAGAGGGATATATAGTATACCAAACCATGGATTATGTTCATCAATATAGTGATGAAATAGGAAAAAGTATTAATATATTAGATCAAATTTGGGATGTCAAATCTGTGGACAATTTTGAAGGGGAGCACCTATTGGGGAAAGGTGAGCAAAGTGAGATGTAAGTAGATAGTGGATATTTATAGAAAATTTGACTTATTTGTTTTTATGTATGTCATACTTATTTATTTTTTAGTCTTCCTACATAATCCATTATTATGAAGGTATAACATGGTAACTAATATAATATACACATGAATTGTTTTATTTTAATACAACCGGTTGAGAATGGGATGCAATACATTTATACATTTTGAATAGTAAAGTTTGGATGAAGGTATGGATTGAAATATGCAAACAAGGTAATAATGGTAGGTTATCATGGTATGGTGTGTCTTCATTGGTCAAAGAAGATCAACATAGTGGATAATTCTAAAATGGATGATACATATGATGATGTGGATGAGGAAGAAGATTAATGATATCAAAATTTTGAAAAGTGTGAGGTGTGTATTTATATGTTTTCACTTAGTTTTCTCTCTTTCGTTCACCTTAAATTTTTATTTTCCTAGTTTTTATGTTTGAATGTTACTGCATTTCTTTCAAATATATTATAGTAGATAGACTAAGTATGGGGAATTAAAAGTGATGTGGTGGGGGGGTGGGGGGGGAAGGGCCATATGAGTTTCCACCTCAGTTGGCATTGTGAAGTAGGGAATATATTATTATTGAAATAGAGAGAAGATCCTTTACATTTATACCATAATTTCCAATTTTTACTTTAATGATTCGTTAAGAAGATGTATCAGATGAGTTGGATGATGGCTGAACCAGGCGACATGACGGCTGGGTAGACATGCAAAGTAAGGTCAACCCATGAATTCCCATGAATTGATTTCCCACCAGGGTGTATCATAATGATTTTTATAAATTTGACTAAGTTAATGTTTAGGTGTTAAAAGTTGGTTTATAATTGATTGATTATGCATCATGGATGTACTTACAAATGATAATATTTTGTTTTCATTGCTGAGCTAATGATTTTTGTTGACTGATTTTCACATCAGGGTGAACGCATGCGCCCTAAATGCATTCGTATGAAGGCGGAGCGCCCAGGCACCCCTGGGGATGTCATGAGCTCATGCTAGGACATCTGCCTAGTAAGGGTGCCTATGCGACGAGTTGGTGGGTTGACCTGACTTGGAAAGGGGTGGCCGCATAAAACAAGTAAGGTTGGTCCATGGCTACCCAGGAACATATTTCCCACCAGGGGGTCTCATAATAATTTTTGGAAAATTGACTAAAGTAATGTTTGGGTATTTAAAGTCAATTTATAATTGATTGATTATGAAACATGGTACTAACAAATTATAATATTATGTTATCATTGATGAGCGAATAAAAGGGAGGCATTGTGTGCTGGGCACACAGGGGCACCCGACGCCCATGGGGCGTCGGGTGTTGGGTAGGCCAAGGTACCCGACGCCCATGGGGGTGTCGCATGCTAGGTACGCCAATGCGCCCACCCGACAGGGGCGCCTGTACGATGAGTTGGCGGGTTGGCCTGACTTGGCAAGGGGAACCCACATAAAAGGAATAATGTTGGCCCATGACTACCCATGAACAAATTTCCCACAAGGGGGTCTCATAATGATTTTTAGAAAATTAAGTAAAATAATGCCTAATATTTTGTTTTCATGCATCATGGAAATAACAAATGATAATATTTTTTTTTCATTGCTAAGATAATGATTTGTGTTCACTAATTTTCACAGTAAGGAAAACGCTCGCGCTTTATGCCCACCCATATGAAGGCGGGGTGCCTAGGCACCCAAGGTGGCATCACATGCTGGGCACACCAGAGCGCTCGATGCCCATGGGAGCATCACGTGTTGGGCACGCCAATATGCTCGATGCCCATGGGGGCATCATGTTCTAGGCATGAAATGGTGCTCAACACCCACAGGGGTGTTGCATGTTGGGCATGACAGGGCCCCTACTCGGCAGTACCGCCCGTGTGATGAGTCGATGATTCGGCTTGACTTGGCAAGGGGCACTTGCATAAAAGAAGTAATTGGGGCCCATGACTACCCATGAACAGAATTCCCAAAATGGGGTCTCATAATGATTTTTATAAAATTAATTAAATTAATGTTTAGGTATTAAAAGTTGGTTTATAATTGAATATTGATCATGTAGCATGGAATTAAAAAAAAAAAAGATTATGTTTTGGTTTCATTGATGAGATAATGATTTGTGTTCACTAATTTTCACAGTAGGGTGAATGTCTATGCCCTGTTTGCGTCAACACGAATGTAGGATGCCCAGGCGCCCATGGGGGTGTCATATACTAGGCACGCTAGGGCGCTTAACACCCATGGGTGCATCGCATTCTAGGCACACCAGGGAACTCGATGCCCATAGGAGTGTCACATTTTGGGCATGCCAAGGCTCTCGATGCCCATGGGGGCATCACGTGCTAGGCATGCTAGGGCACCCGCCAAGTAGGGGTGATCGTATGACGAGCTGGTGGGTCGGCCCGACTTGCGAAGGGACACATGCACAAAAGAAGTAATGTCGGCCCATGAATGACCATGAACAGAGCTCCCACAAGGGGGTCTCATAATGATTTTTATAAAATTAGTTAAATTAATGGTTAGGTGTTAAAATCTGGTTAATAATTGAATATTGATCATGTAGCATGGAAATAAAAAATGATAATATTTTGTTTTCATTGATGAGCTAATGATTTGTGTTCACTAATTTACATAGCAGGGTGAACGCCCATGCACTGAGCACGCCTGCACAAATGCGGGGCACTCAGGTGCCCATGGGGGTGTCATGTGTTGGGCATGCTAGGGCACCCGCTCAACAGGGATGCCTGTGTGACGAGTTGGTGGGTTGGCCTGACTTAGAAAGGAGAACCCACATAAAAGAAGTAATTTCAGCCCATGACTACCCATGAATAGAGTTCCCACAAGGGGGTCTCATAATGATTTTTAGAAAATTAAGTAAATTAATGATCCAAACTTATGCATTAATGAAATAGAATACAAATATAAACATAAACACAAATATGCAACAAAAATAAATCTTCATTTCATTAATGTCAAAGAACTGAAATATGCTTATAAGAAAAATGGAAATAAAATGGCTCAAGCGATGGTAGCTTATCTTTGAGAAGAGATGTGGCAGCTACATACCTCTAAATTGTGTTACAATGAGGCTCAATGGCCTTTTTATTATGGAACAATAAAGGAAAACCCTAAACAACCGAAACCCTAATACCAGGAGATGGAAAACCAAGAGTTTGTGTGCCTCGTTGGGGTTAGCTGGGCAGTTGACTTCCCAGGGTCATAACTTAGTCATATGATCTTCGTTTGGCGCGTAGGATGCCCTATTGGAAATATCTCTCCGAGTGCTATAGGATTTGTGACAGAATTGTTGTGAACCTCAAAAAAACATTGTTTATGGGGTCAAAATAGCTCTGGAAGTCTAGGACCCAAAAAACAACTAAAACTAGTAAATGCTACTATAATCAAGGAAAATCATGAAACTAGCTGGAGGTCTAGGTGGAATAGGTAGGTGGCCATGATTGGCACCTATTGATAACCCAACTTAAAATCCAAAGACGAAAATTTTGAATGGTCGGTCATGCCTTCCGGATTGACAAATTCCCCCACAACCTTCATGAGGTTGATGGACGACATCTTGCAGCCCTTCACCATCACATTTATGGTAGTGTATTTGGATGACATCCTTATCTTTAGACATAGTTGGGAAGAGCACCTACACCATATTTGGTATGTCCTCCAAACCCTGCAACAACACAAGTTGTGTGCCAATTTAGAAAAATGCACTTTTGGTATGACCTAGGTTTAATATCTAGGGTACATCATTGATGAATGGGGCGTGCATGTGGAACCGGCCAAGATACAAGTTATTTGAGATTGGCCATCCCCATCCACTCTAATAGAGCTACGCAACTTTCTAGGTCTTACCAATTTCTACCATTGATTCATGTTGGGTTTCTCTGATATCACTTTGCGTTTGAGTCAAGTCACCAAGGGTAGAACAAAAGAAAAATTCTTCTGGTCTGAATCCCAACAGAAGGAATTTACTGAGTTCAAGCATCGAGTTTGATCTACACTAGTGCTTACATTACCAGGCCTACAACAACCATTTGATATTGAGACAGATGCCTTTGACTATGCTATCAGGGTAGTTCTTACTCAGCAGGGGCATCTAGTGACATATCATAGTGAGACATTTTTAGACATAGTCCAAAAGTATCCCACCGATGATAAAGAGATGTATTCCATTATATAGGTGTGCCGAAAATGGAAGCATTACATTATGGGGAAGGAAATGGTCATCCCCACAGACCACCAACCCCTATAGTTCATATAGACAAAAGGAAAGTTGCAGAATGATCGCCACCCGAAATGGTCCACATGTCTGCAACAATTCCATTTGAACATCGAGTAAAAGAAGGGAAGCACCAATAACATTGCATATTTTCTTTAGCAACCGCATGTTAGGGTGCTAACAACTATGCTCCATCTTGTGGACACAAGACTTCGGGGTGGTCACATCTTTACAATAGCAATCCAAAATTCAGAAACACATACCACATACTCCTAAAATGTAAGCAAGTTCTAGAGTTTCACCTCCATGGCACACTGTTATGCCATTTAGGACACCTATATGCTCCTTCAAGCAGTTACACCAAGATGATTTATGAGGCGCACTACAGTCAAGTCGTTGGACATTTCAAAGTAAAGAAAACAGTGGCGGTGTTGCAGAAGTATTGTTATTGGCTGAACATTCGACATGATGATGGGAAGTACATCAGATCCTGCACTACCTGCAACATTTCCAAACCGAAAATTAAGAAGCAAGGCCTATATACTCTTCTGTCCACTCCTAGTTGGCTTTTTAAATCCATCTCCATGGATTACATGTCAGGCCTTCCTTCTACTAAGCATGGAAAGGGCTAAGTTTTCATGGTCATCGACAAATTCTCTAAGATGGCCATTTTTGGGCCCTTCAAGAAGTGTATCACAACAGAATCCACTGCTAAGCTCTTATTTGAACATGGGTACACTTTGGGATCTCATAGTACATTATATTTGATCGGGACAGTGGGTTCCTATTTTCATTTTGGTCAAGCCTCTGGGCAATTTTGGATACCAAGCTCACTAAGTCCACGACCTTCCACCCGCAGACTGATGGACAAATAAAGTTCGTCAACAGGATGATTGTGCATGTACAACTTGAAGCATCCACACACATGGGATGCAAGCCTCCCCTATGTCCAACACAGCTACAACAGAGCTCTCCATAGCTCAACTGGACACAACCCATTTCAGGTGGGATTAGGATTCCAACCACTATGTCCCATTGATGTGGCTATACCATTTGTAGCTACTCAGGTAGATTCAGCTCATGTCCGATCTCAAGTTGACAAGGTTAAAAAATTCATTGAGTGCATTCATCACATCCACTAGTAGGTCCAAGACATATTGGATAGATGCAATTCTAAGTACAATAAGTGTCATGATCAACATTAGGTGCCACACAAGTTCCAGGTGGGCGACAAAGTTTAGTTACATTTGTAGAAGGAGTTCCTCATTGGGCCCCACTGAAAGCTTCGCCCGCTCCAATATGGGGCATACACCATCACCAAGTTTGTAGGGGACAATGCCTTCAAGCTCAACATTCCACCATTCCTTAGCTTAAACCTAGTATTTAATTGGACCAAATGCGACCATAAATTCCCCCATTATTGGACACATCTGACATTGCTGAGGAGCTGACACCAATCAAGATCAACCCAAGTTGCATCGAATAGGCCACAACTAATAGGATCATGGACACACATATTAAGAAAACTTGCCATCAGAGGATGTATCTATATTGAGTTGTCAAAGTAGGCCAACTCCTTCACTAGGGAAAGTGGTTCATCAGGGACAAGGTTGAACAAAAATTTCCTCACCTCATGGAGGCTCTACATGCGATGGGGACCATTGCTTCCTAAGGGGGGAGGACTAATCCAAGTGGATATTGGTGGCCAACTACCTATTCCACCTATATCTCCATTCGAGTTCATCAGTTTCAATAATTATAACAACATTTACTATTTTTAGCAATTTTTTGGGTCTTGAACTTTCGGAGTTGTTTTGAACCCCTAAACGACATTTTTTTAGGTCTGCAGCATGCCCATAGTCATAGGTAGGGGCCTACTTTAAATCCTGTAGTACTTTAATAGACATTTCCAAATGTTCCAAATGGAGATCAAATAACCAAGTTACGACCCTGGGAAGTCAGGTGCCCAACTAACCCCAATGAGGCCCACAAACTCTTGCTGTTCCATCTCCTGGGGTTAGGGTTTTGGTTGTTTAGGGTTTCCCTTTTTTTCCATAATAAAAAGGCCCTTGAGCCTCATTGTAACATAATTCATAGGCATGTCATAACCACATCTCTTCTTACAGATAAGCTACCATCACCTGAGCTAGTTTATTTCGATTATGCTTGTAAGCATATTTCGGTTCTTTGATATTAATGAAATCAAGATTTATTTATGTTGCATCTCTATATTTATGTTTATATTTGTATTATGTTGCATTCTTGCATAAGTCTAGATCAATTAATGTTTAGGTGTTAAAATCTGGTTTATAATTGAATATTGATCATGCGACATGGAAATATGTAATGTTCCCAATTTTTGTGAGTGTAAATTCACTAAGGATTTTTGCCAAATTTTGGTGATATTAAATAAAAAGGAGAAAATATTATTTTTTGGGAGAAAAGTGGAAATTATTATCTTAATGAAGAATGGAGGAAAAGCAATATTTTATTAGTGGAAGGTGGGGACCACCGAGGGAGAGGAATAGCAATTATAAATAGAGCTTGGAGGCCTCCATTTGGTATCTTTGACATTTGCAAACAAACATTCATCTCTACACTTTGTTGTTTAGCAAGTCTACCATTTGTTTAGCAATGAGTCTCTCAAGTGGGATATTCAAACTCTACTTCGAGGGACCATCCGTGCCCGCCCTAGGGAGTTTGTTCTATAGGATTTTTTAGGAGTGCCTAGGCAACAACACATATTAGTAACTAATGTAGAGAGGGGAATGTGTATTTCTAGGCAGCCAGGAATCATGCAGAGGGAGTTTGAGACTATAAGGGATCTCATTTCTTTTTGGGAGGTTAGGGAGCTAAGGTAGCATCATTGGGCAGGCATTTTCACTGAAGCTTTCAGCTAGCTGATCCGGCATACCAACAATTCACATTTTTGGTAGAGGGATAACGCAGAGGCCACTCAACAGAATTTCATGGTATTTGTGAGTAGATGATCCGGGCCAAGATTTCATCTAGAAATTTAGGAGTTGGATAGCAGGGGTGAACCCAACATTTTGGAGGAGTTTACTAAGGGATTTGCAGGCAGTTTCCAGTAGGTCAAATTTGGTAGCCATAGTTGGGGTTAGGCTTCAAGGGGGTCGAAAACAGAAGTCAAAACTAGCCAAATTCCATTCTGGGTTTTCTAGGTTTTTTCCAAGGAGTTTGAGGTTAAAAGCATATAAATTTCTAGGTGATTTTAGTGCACTTTCAAGCCATTCAAAATTTAGTAAGGCATAAGTTTTTTGGGCAGTGCAGTGTAGATTGGTGTGGCAGCTAGGTAGCCTTCAGCTCAACCATCTTCGTACCTAGGTTTGGTTCTACTTGTCCATTGAGACAAGCCTAGATGCACCATTCCACTATCTATTGTATTTGGCTTGCATAAATATAATAAAATGGCTCAGAAGTTCTTCATTTGCAGTTTTTCTATGGGTGCTTGATGAATATTTCATTTTTGTATTTTGCTGCATGTAATATTTTTTGTTATAACTTGTATTTCCTATTTAGGATCATTACAGTGGTATTAGAGCATGATCTTGGCTAGTTTTGGAGTAGCAAGCAAGATCATGGAAGATTTGGCCATGTATGCACTATGATGGGTGAACTACAGACAAACCCATGGCTCAAGGGAGACTGAGTATCACTGAGGGAAAAATGACCCTCACCCGCTTTGATGGTTCATCTAGGAGTTCTGTCATAAAATGGGTACAAGAATCGAATACATATTTCCGGCTAAACCCCAACAGGGAGGCAAATGCTATTAGACATGCCACTTTGCACTTGGATGGAGATACTATGGAATGGTGGTATTGAAGGCTGATTCCTTTGGGTCATGTATGTATCACATCCTACAAAGAGTTCACACAGAGGCTTGTGGAGAGATTTGACCAAAAGGACACCAAACCCCCTCAAAGGGAGTGGATAGGACGAGGAAAGCTAGAGGATGAGACTAGGAGGCATTTCTACTAGTGGATACCAAGCTTTAGATGTTAGAAGTTCAAGGAGGAGGTTGAGGAGGAGGACACGTAGGATGTTGAGGGGCACATCGATATACCGAGTGTGGCGCAGGAGTCACCATTTTTGGAGGCCTATTTGGTAGCTCCAGTTGACATCTCGGCTAAGGGAGTAGAGAATATACTCGGAGGGCCATTTATTGATGAGATTCCAACGGTTGATGAGGTACCAAGTGCTGTGACCTAGTTTCTAGATGATGTCCACCCACAATAGGTTGATGAGGTGCATGGAGGCATCCTTGTCATTGAGGAGGTACTAGAAGAGACGAAGGGGTCCAGAGCGATGATTGAGTTTACATAGGATAGCCTCCCTCCATAGTTTCATTAGTTTTGGGCTAGCCTTCTAGCATTGATAAAGAAGGCCACAATAGTGCGAGAGGCCATTCTACAGCAAAACGAGGAGTTAGAGGGCATGAGAGTAGTTTGTGCTGAGTTAATGGCCAAACTGAATCGCATTGGGGAACAGTTGGATTCCCTAATGGTTTAGTTGGTGTGCACATTGGAGCAATGGGGAAACCCTACTCAAACATTATAGGCCGGTAGCACTAGCAGGTTACCACTGCACATTGGAGAGGGAGAGTCCTTGAGAAAGAAGGCCATGACAGTGCAAGAGGCCATTCTATAGCAAAATAAGGAGTTGGAGGGCATGATAGTAGTTTGTTGAGTCAATAACCAAAGTGACTCGCATTAGGGAGAGGTTGGGTTCCCTAATGGTTCAGTTGGAGTGCGCATTGGAGCAACCCTACTCATACATTACAGGCCAGTAGCACTAGCAGGTTTCCACTACACATTGGAGAGGGAGAGGCAAAGTCACATCGACATATTTTATGTGTTGACCAAGATGGTGAAAGGAGGTGACATGAGTTGCATAGGGTGCATCCTTGGTGGGATGGAGGGTCAGCTCCCTGTACAGGAGTTTATGCTCTCGATCCTTCCCTTGGGGTTGGATAGCAAGAGATATTGAGTTGGTATCTAGTGGAGTTGGCTAGGAGGTTAGATGCATCCATGGCCATAGCTCATCGGAGGCTGTGGATTACTAGAGGGGTTTGAGGGCTAGGCTGTTATTGGGATCTAGGTGGGATTATCCATCACATACTAGAGTCGGAAGGTCATGATAGAAGGTCTGTGATGGACTCGGTCGTTGGGTGCACACACCTTTTCATATCCACTTCAGAGTTCCTGACAACACTAGTGACAGGATGGATTAACAAAGGAGTAGGAAGATTTCATGAGTTGTCATGGCATATTGATTGTGCATGGAGACACAACTTGATCTAGGTGGATCTTCAGAAAAGTAGCAGTGGCATGGTAAAAGGCTCAAAAATCAAAGTGGAATAATATTGATAAACTTAGCATCAGATCGAAGTTCTCGTCATTATGTTTCCAATAGTGCGAACGGCACTCAAATCTAAGTCCAAATGAAGAAGTTAGAGCAAGTCAAAGTTAAATTTTGACTTGTCCAAGTGGCCAAAAGAGATGACATGGAAAAGGTCCCATCAAATGGTAAAGCACTAAGTGACAAGCTACCACTGGGTCTCGCATATCGCGTATCGGGGAAAAGCAGAGGTCACGAGTTAATAATTAGCCCCTATTAGTGTCGATTTGCGATTGGGATATTGCATATCACAAATCAGAGGTGGTCAAGTATTACAGAATTGGCCCCAGTGTAGACAGGTTGTGATGTGATCTAATCAAAATTGCATATCACAAGTGGATAAGAATCAACACCTAATGAAGCCCAGTTGCAATGAGATTTATCACATATCACAATTGTAGAAAATGGTTGGTGTTTGCGATACGGTTTTGGCAGTAATCACCGACTGTGATTTGCAATAGACTACCTGGACATGATATTTTATTATGCAGTATTTAATAGCTCGACGGGTCCATTGATACCACAGTGTATGGATCACTGTGCTGATGGTTCAAGCACTAATTGCAATTTGTGACGGGGACCGCCGAATGAGATATGTTATATGTTGTGTCCTAGAAGTCTGACAGATCCGTGTATCATAGAAGTGCATGTTGTATTGGCTTTGGATTGTTCGCCAATAGTTGGAAGCACCAATAGACATGCCTCCGAGCCTTATGTGCAGTTAATGAGTTTTGCTATGTTTAAATGGGAGTTCACCATTATTATAAGTTTGTTTCCATATATCCTTCTAGCCTGATTCCACCTACCTAACTTGGATATTATGTTAAAACTGCTCTGGTTTTGAGGGATACCACCATGGTTATATATATAGTTGTTGTGTCAGAAAAGGAAGGAGAAGTCATCAGAATAGTTCAGAAGCACACGCATGCAGCAGGCCCTGAGCCTAACAGCAAGCCGAACCTCGCCTTGAGTAGCAGGGAGCTTCTGAGAAGTTGCAGAAGGCTCGATTATCCAAATTGGTAGTTTGGATAGGCATTTTTGCACTATTTTTCACCAGGATTTAAATGGCACTGTCTGTTTATGAAGATGGTCTCTTCATTCTCTTCCCATATTTCATCTTGGAGGTCTAACGATTGTAATTTCTTGTTTCTTTTACTTTTATCTATTTTATGCCACTAATTGAATGAAGGCCTCCCCGGTATTGAGCAGGGCTCGGAGAAGTAATCCAACTTGGACGAACTCCATAATCAAATCATTATGTCATGGCTTTTGTGTTCTTATGTTTATTTCCGCATTTTTCTTGTGCTTTTAAGTTCCATGGTTAATTAGCTTTGTTATATGTAATTCTAATGCATATGTAAGTAAAAGATCTTGGATCAAGTTTGGTATTAGAGCAGGTCTTGATAGATGCGAATTACATGAGTTCATGCTAACCTAGAACAAGCTGTGAAAAGGAGAAGGAATGCTTAAGTCCTTTGATCCTGAAGAAGGACACACACAATGAAGAAGAAACATGGCCAATGAAGAAGCTCATTGGGAAGAGGAACATAATTTCTAAAAGGTATTCTATAATATGGTAGGAAAAGTGGACAAGTTGTTTTCAGAGTATGAGAAGGCACTTGGACATGAGAATAAGGATCTCGATGATCATGGATCAAAAAATTAGGAAGTTGGTGGAGAATATCCTCCTCCCTCTCCTTCTTCCAATGAAATTTCTCATCATTCTTATCGAACTTATAAGCATACCACTAAGAAATCGTTCTTCAAGTTTGACCTACCCATGTACAATGGAGATTGAAGTGTGAAAAAACTCAATAATTGGATCAGACAGATAGAGGTTTATTTATGAATCCAATAGATCAAATAAGATGAGGCGAAAGTCCAGTCAGCATCTCTTTGGCTGAGTGGAACTGAACTCGTTTGGTGGGAGAGAAACTTGCAGAAGGGAAGCATAAAATTAGGTAACCCTTTGTCCTCTTGGTCTAGTTTTATTTATGCATTGAAAGACCAATTCTACCCTCTGGGTTACAATCAAAAGGCACTTAAGGAATGGCAATATTTGAGGTAAGGTAAGGGCCAGAGTGTGCAATCTTTAGTGAAGAATTTCATAAACAAGCATTAAATCTAGGCATTTCATTAGATGCACCCGAGACTGTAACTAAGTATGTAGGTGCACTACATAGTTACATTAGACACTCATTATTACTGTTCGAGCCTACTACAATTGATGCGGCAAACATGAAGGTTATTCATCTTGAAAACCGAGCTAATAATGGTTGAGATGATCAAGCCAAGAAGACACCATTCAAACTTCAGCATGGAAAATTCTAGAAGAGAAGAAAAGGGAAGGATAAGAAGACCATCGTAGCTAAGAAAGGGGATGGAGAAACACTATGTTGCACTCATTGCAGGAAACATGGTCATGATGAGGACCATTGTTGGAAGCTGCATCCGGAATTGAGATTGAAGATATTCGGTGGAAAGGGGAAGCAAAAGATAGTGGAAACAACCCAGGACCTTGGATTAGATTTTGGGGATGAGACATTGATCACAACCATGGGTGAAAGAGGTACTCTTTCTATTAATGATAGTTTTGATTCGATTGCAAGCACTAGTTATTTGAATGAGCCTGTAAGTAATGAGCAGAAGAGAATTGAGTTATTCCACATTAGAGTTGTCATAAAACATACAAAGTTGGAAACTTTGTTTGATTCAGGCTCCGAAGCAAACTTAATCTTAGAGTCCTTAGTGAAAAAGTTAGGCCTTGAAACTAAGCCTCATCCGAGTCCATAACCGCTTGGTTGGGTAAGCGGTAAAGAAAAATTATAGGTCACCAAGTAGTGTAGGGCCAGATCTGTCATTGCTTCTAAATTATTTCATGAGGTGGAGTTAGATGTAGTTCCTTTGGATATTTGTGGAATTATCTTGGGAAGCCCATATCTATATGATAGAAAGGCATTTTTTTTTTCAGCATGAAAATAAATACCACCTCACAAAGGATGGGGTAGAGTATATAGTCAGAGCTCATCAATTAAATTTAGTGCTAGCCTTGTCAGTGCAGGAAAGATTAAACGACTGGTCAATTCTAGTAAAGGGTGCATGCTCATGGTAGTGAGAGCAAAAGAGGCCGAGACAACTTCCGCTTTCAAAGGTTGTGATCTTGATCATAAGAAAGAATTTTTTGATATTATTTCTGACTATGATGGATTGTTTCAAGAACTGAGAGGGTTTCCCCCAAAATGGGAAATCGAACATGACATCCATTTACAACAGGATGCTCCTTTGTCGAATGTTGGCATGTATAGGATGCCTTCTATCGAGATGAAGGAGATCAAGAAACAGGTGCAGGAACTATTAAATCAGGGAGTCATCAGACCGAGTTCTTCTCATTATGGCTCATCAATCGTGTTGGTGCCCAAGAAATATGACACATAGTGAATGTGCATAGATTATAGGGCATTCAACAAGATCATAGTGAAGAATCAATACCCTCTCCCTCGCATTGATGAATTGTTAGATCATTTGAAAAATGATGTTTATTTTACAAAGTTGGATTTGCGTAGTGGTTATCACTAGGTTAGAATTGCAGAGCAGTACATTTGGAAGACTACATTCAAACCAAACAAGGGTTGTTTGAATGGATGGTGATGCGATTCAGACTGTGCAACGCTCCAACCACGTTTATGAGGGTAATGAATGATTTATTTAGGCATTTTATTGATCATTTTGTTCTTATATATTTGGATGATATTCTTGTGTATAGTAGGACATGGGATGAACATGTGTGTCATATAAAGAAAGTGCTTGATGTTCTGAAAAATGAAAAATTGTATTTGAAACTGTCAAAGTGTGAGTTTGGAAAGACTTCTCTAATTTATTTAGGCCACATTGTCAGTAATGGACAATTAAGGATAGATCCCTCTAAAGTAGAGGTGATTATGAATTGGCGTGAGCCCACAAATGTTATAGAGGACCAAAGTTTTTTGGGCTCGATACAATTTTGGATAAGGTTCATTTCAAACTTATCTGATATTGCAGCCCCCTTGCACACCTTGACTAGTGTGAAATAGGCCTTTCAATGGGGAGGAAAACAACAGAAATCCTTCAACACACTGAAAGAGAAGATAAGCACAGAACCAGTGCTAGCCTTACTAGACCTTTATCAACCTTTTGAAATTGAAATAGATGCCATGGGTGTTGTATTAATGTAGCAAAGAAATCATGTATGTTACCATTCAAATACTTTCTCCTTGGATGTTGTGAATTATCCCACATATGATAGGGAGTTATACACCTTGGTCCAAAGTGTAAAGAAGTGGAAACACTATCTGATCAGTAAGGTGACCATCATCCATATATATCATCAGCCCTTGTAGTATCTTCAGTCACAAACCAAGCTTCAGCAAGCTCGTCACTTCAGATGGATGGGATTCCTCCAACAGTTTCATTTGGTAATAAGATACAAGAAGGATGCCAGTAACAAAGTAGCAGATATGCTTTCTCGCCCTCCTATTTCTGCATCTATAGTTATACAAAATGTTTCTTTATTGTTAGAAATTTATGTAGAATAATATGCTAACGATAGTGATTTTAAAGAGATATATGCAAAACTGACTCGTGGATCGTAGGTGGACAATTATTACTTGCGGGGAAATCTATTGTACCGCCTTGGAAAAATGTGCATACCCAGTGATGAAAGGGTTCATGTAATCTGAGAGGCTCACACCTCTCTGATGTCTAGTCATTTTGGAATTGAGAAAACTTTATGTCATTTGCAAAGGTTTAGTTTTTTGCCTCATATGAAAAAAATGTGACTCGCTTTGTAAAGGGTTCTGTGTTGTGTTTTGTTTCAAAACCCTCTAATAGAAAACTTGGGCTCTACACACCAATCCGTATTCTAAGTCGACCATGGGAAAGTGTGTCCATGGAATTTGTAGGAGGTTTTCCTCTGTCTAGGAAAGGTCACAACTATTTGTATATCATTGTGGATAGGTTTAGTAAAATGTGTATTTTAATGCCTTGTAAAAAGAGGGTCACTGTTGAGCAGACTACTTATCTTTTCTTTCAGCATGTTTGGGTCCATTTTGGGTTTCCCACATCTATTGTTTCAAATCGAGACTCTCACTTCCTTGGGGAGTTTTGGACCAGCTTGTGGAGAATGATGGACAATGTAGAAATTTTGAATAATTTAACACATATTCAATGGAGATTATCCTGATCATGTACTATTGCGGAAAACATACACAATACATAAGCTCCTCTACGTTGATCATCA
>APFE031621871.1:110079-129146 GCA_000404065.3 Pinus taeda
AAATAGACTTGCGCCAAAAATAGCCTGCGGGCCCACTTAGTGAAGGCGACTCCTTTCCACTAAGCTCCATCATCTTGTTGCATTCTCAACAAGCATTTCTTGTTGCACACTTTTCAACAGACACTAAGCTGAAAAGAAGTACGGCATTTCATCCATAGACTGATGGGAAAATAGAGGTTTTCAACCATACCGTGGTACACTCATTGCAAGGCTATTGTGGAAAACATCCCAAGTTGTGCGATGAACAACTTCCTTGTGTGCAACATGCATACAATCAAGTAGCACATTCATCTACACAGAGCTCACCATTTGAGACATGTTTTGGCTATCTACCTAGAGATCCCTTGGACATGGTCTTTGGGAAAGAGGAGGATAGAAATGGATGAGACGATAGGGACAAAGCACAAAAGTTCATTCAACAGATATAGGTGATTCATTAGGCAATATAGGAGTAGTTGGAGAAGAGTCAAGCTCGATATAAAGCTCAACATGATAAGCACCAAGTTGACCATCAATTTCAAGTTTTAGACAAGGTATGGCTCCACATTAGCAAGGATAGAATGAAAGGAGAAGGGAAGAAGTTGAGACCCATCCAATATGGTCCCTTCACCATATTGGCAAGGATTGGAGACAATGCTTTCTGTCTTGACTTGCCTGCTTATATGCAAATGTACTTCGTAGTAAATGTTGAAAACCTAAAGCTTTATGAACCTCCACTAATTATGGATACCGAGGAGGTTGCACAGATACTTACAGTGGATGGTTTTGCACCAAAGTATCTAGATAAGTTGCCCGAAGATATCATACTTGACCGAAAAACTAGAACTTCATGATGAGGAGATGTGGAGTATATCCGTGTTGGATTCAAAGGAATGCATCCAAGAAAATCTTGATGGATGGAGAACGAAAAAGTGAGGGAGAAATTTCCTCACTTTCCAATTGACTGAAAAGTCTTTTGGCGGTCCAAAAGCTCTCAGTGGGGAGGATTGATCCAGGTGGATCTTCAGAAAAGTACTAGGGGCATGGTAAAAGGATAAAAACTCAAAGTGGTAGAATATGGATAAACTTAGCATCATATTGAAGTTCTCTTCATCCTGATTCCAATGGTGGATTGACACTCCAATCCGAGTCCAGATGAAGAAGTTAGAGAAAGTCAAAGTTCATGTTTGACTTATCTAGGTAGCAGAAGGAGATGACATGGCAAAGGTCCCAGTGAATGGTGAAGCACCAAGTGGCAGGCTGCCACTGGGTCCTACATATCGCATATCAGAAAAAAAATAGAGGTCGTGGGTTAAGAATCAACCCCTAGCAATTTTGTTTTGCGATTGTGATATCACATATCACAAATCGAAGGTGGACGAGTATTACAGAATCAAGCCCAGCACAGACATGTTGCAATGTGATCTAATCACAATCGCGTATTGCAAGTGGATAAGAATTGGCCCCTAGAAAAGCTCAGTTGCGATGCGATTTATCACATATCACAATCGCAGAAAATGGTCGGTGTTTGCAATATGGTTTCGGCAGTAATCGTTGATCACGATAGACTGTCGAGACGTGATATTTTATTATGTTGTATTTTATAGACCGTTGGGTCTGTTGATACCATAGTGTATGGATTGTTGCGTCAATGGTTGAAGTACCAATTGCAATTTGCGATGGGGACTGCCAAACATGATATGTTATATGTTGTGTCCTATAAGTCCGGCGGGTCCATGTATCACAGAAGTGCTTGTTGTATTACCTTTGGACTATCCACCGATATTTGGAAGCGTCGATAGACATGTCGCCAAGTCTTATGCATAGTTAATGGGTTTTTCTATGTTTAAATGAGACTTCACCATTATTATAAGGTCGTTGCCAAATATCCTTCCGGCCCGATTCTGCCTACCTAACTTGGTTATTATGTTAAAATAGATTGTTTTTTAGGGATACCACCATGCTTTTAGATATATATATATATATATATATGTGTGTGTGTGTGTGTGTGTGTGTGTGTGTGCGTGTGTGTGTGTTGGAAAAGGAAGGGGGAGTCAGCTGAATAGTTTAGAAGCACACACACGTAGCCGACCCTGACCTTAGCAGTAGGCCAAACCTTACCTTGAGTGGCAGGGAGGTTCCCAGAGGTTGCAGAAGGCCTAATTATCCAAATTGGGAGTTTGGATAGGAATTTTTGCACTATTTTTTGCCAGGCGTTTAGTGGTACTGTCTGTTTCTGAAGCTGGGCTCTCCATTCTCTTCCCATTTTCATCTTGGAGGTATAAGGGTTGTAATTTCTTGTTTATTGTACTTTTTTCTCTTTCATGCCACTATTTGAATGAAGGCCTCCCCACTATTGAGCAAGGCCCGAAAATGTAGTCCAACTTGGATGAACTCTGTAATCAAATCATTGTGTCATGGTTTTTGTGTTCTTTTATTTATTTCAACATTGTTCATGTGCTTTTAAGTTCCATAGTTAATTAGCTCTATTATATGTAATTCTGATGCATCTGTAAGTAAAAGTTCTTGGATCACAAGCTGATTAGCCTACTCTGGCAGGAGCTAGTAGGAGGAAGTGGCATCATCAGACCACAAGACAGGGCATTACATGGAGATGGTTCTCTCTCATTGCTATATTGGACACTGGAGCTACTGAGGTAGACACAATAATTTCATTCCCATTAGCATGTGAGAATTCAGACCACTCAGGTTTTTTAGGGAAGATGGGGAGATGTAGCCCACATCATGGAGGGATTACTAACAGAGTGATGGATGCATTGGCACATGCAGGATGGCATATGGTATATGGTGGTACAATAGTATGCAGTGGTACCTAGGGGTGCACAAAGATATGCTGCAGATTCCAGCGTTATGTAGAGGGATGCGATCTAATGCATACATACCCAATTTTAGAACCTAGCATCCAGTGTTGTGAAGAGGTATGCAGTGATGGGTAGTGGCTTGTAGAGGAGCATGGAGATGCATGGTTTCTTGATGTAGGATGTTGGTTTGCATTGAGAGACTCACATCGCATTGAGTAAAAGTGGGGAGAGCCAAATATAGTGACACAGGTAGGATACAAGAAGATACAGGATGGTACAACAGTAGCATGGGGTATCCAATGGTGTACAACGATAGGCTACAAGATACAATGCCATGTCGAGGACTACAGGGATACTCAGTGGGATACATGAGCATATGGTGCTACACAATGAGGTCTTGGAGGGTTTTCTCCAAGGAAACTTTTGGATGGAGACACGGGGCATACCTTTGGGTGTATTCACCTAGGATCGATGAGAATGCAGATGAGAAATACTTGATGGTATCCATGGGGACTCACATGCATGTACCTCTTATACATCACTTACAGGCACATACAATTTGGTTGTTGTCCTTTGACACTCTAGGCACGAACAGCTGTGGATAGGGAGCTCGCCCGAGATATTGGGATGACACTCAACGCACTAGGAGAGAGACCCTTGGGGAGCATGTCAGGAGGGAGACATGTGCCACTCTTTCCATAGGGCATGTCAGGACCATGAATGAGTAGAGGATACCGTGTACGATTGAGGCAACTTTCCAGTATGTGTTCGACCTCTAGACATTGTATTGGCACATTATCGAGAGGGTGTATGGTAGACTTAGTGGTCATGGTTGGCAGGAGAGGGATGGGTCTGCATACACTGAGTTGATTGTGAGTATCAAATACCCATCTATTGGCTGCCTTCAGGGGGTAGTTATTTGGCACATGTGGCTTCCAACAATCATTGGTACTACACAGTGGCAGGCATAGGGAAGTTTAGCATGCATCAGATTAGTTCATGATATATGGGGCGTATATGTAGGTTACATGTAGGGATTAGGGACAAGGAATAGACAGATTCTAGTAGTTGTTAGAGCTATGCCACCATAGGTCTGGCTATGGTATCCAAGGATTGAGTTGATTGATAGGACACTCCTTTATATGATGAGTAGGTTCATGGGAGAGAGTGATCTATTTCACCTTGGGTGTGACACAGGGGAGATTGTTGAAACCTCCATTGTATGGTGAGGTAGATTTATCCTTTTGCTGCTCAAGATGGAGATTGACAATGGATGGGTAGATATTGACATCATGGAGATGCATGGGCAAGATAAGCTTGGACTTCACAGATATCCCACCATCAGGTTTTGGGAGGGGAGGATATAATCTAAGCATGATGGGAGGTTTGTCATAGTCAAAGTGGCACAACATCAACACGGTGGCACCCTTCTTATACTAGCATGGGATCTGGGTACAATAGGATTTGGTGGTTCATCTACCCTCATGGGTGATATGCTTTCTACAAGGGGAGATCATTCAGATATTCCATTGGAATCTGGTGATTCGTTGTTGACATGGGGATGGTCACTAGTATGGCAAGATGTTCAACGAGGAGTGGTTCAGTGGCACATTTGGGACCCTGACATTAGCTAGGCCAACGTTTGGAGTAGCAGGATATTGCTTGAGGACAAGCAATTTTTGGCGGGGAGGACTGTAATGTTCCCAAATTTTGCAGGTGCAAAATTCACTAAGGAGTTTTGCCAATTTTTTGTCATATTAAATAAAAAGGAGAAAATATTATTTTGTGGGAGAAAAATGGAAATTATAATTTTAATGAAGAATGGAGGAAAAGTGATATTTTATTAGTGGAAGGTGGGGCCCACCAAGGGAGAGGACTAGAAATTATAAATAGAGATTGGAGGCCTCCATTTGGTAGCTTTGACATTTGCAAACAAACACTCATTTGTACACTTTGTTGTTTAGCAAATCTACCAGTTGTTTAGCCACAAGTCTCTCAAGCGGGAGATTCAACCTCTACTTCAGGGTACCATCCTTGCCTGCCCTAGGGAGGCTATTCTACAAGAGTTTTTAGGAGTTTCAGGGAAGAAACACACATCAATAACCAACGTAGAGAGGGGAGTGTGTATTTCTGGGCAGCCAAGAATCATGCAGAGGGAGCTAGAGACCAGCAGGGATCTCATTTCTTGTCGAGAAGTCAGGGAGCTAAGGTAGAAGCATTGGGTAGGAATTTTCACTAGAGATTTCAGCTAGTTGAGCCAGCATACCAGAAATTTGCATTTTTGGGCAGAGGGACAATGCAAAGGCCACTCAACAAAATTTTGTGGTGTTTGGGAACAACTGATCCAGGCCAAGAGTTCATCCAGGAAGTTAGGAGTTGGATAGCATGGATGAACCCAACATTTTGGAGGAGTTTGTAGAGGGATTTGCAGGCAGTTTCCAGCAAGTCGAATTTGGTAGCCATAGTTGGGGTGAGGCTCCAAGGGGGTTGAAAAATAGAAGTCAAAACCATCCAAATTCCCTTTTGGGTTTTTCTGGGTTTTGACCAAGGAGTCCAGGGCTAAAATCATATAAATTTATGGGCAGTTTTAGTGCACTCTCCAACCATTCGAAATTCGGCAAGGTTGTAGTCTTCTGGGCAACGCATGGTTCAGATTGGTGCAATAGCTGGGCAATCTTTAGCTCAACCATTTTCCTACCTAGATTTGGTTCTAATTTTCCATTGAGACAAGCCCAAGTGCACCATTCCACTATCTATTGTATTTGGCTTATAGAAATATAATAAAATGGCTCAGAAGTTCTTCATTTGCAGTTTTTTTGTGGGTGCTTGATGAATATTTCATTTTTGTATTTTGCTGCATAGAATATTTGCTATTATCACTTATATTTCCTATTTAGGATCATTACAAAATAAAATATGATAATATTTTGTTTTCATTGATAAGCTAACGATTTGTGTTCACTAATTTGTACAACATGGTGAACTCCCATGCCTGCACGAAGGCGGGTGCCTGGGCACCCATGGGGGTGTTGTGTGCTAGGCACGCTAGAATGCACATGTGACAATTTTGTGGCTTGGCCTACATTGGCACGGGGCTCCCACAAAAAAGAAGTAATCTAGGCCCATGACTTCCCATGACTTGAGAATGGGGCCAACATTGAAATTTTTTTAGTTTATGCTCGTATGAATTGGAATTTGACATGGTTATGGTAGATGCATGCATTGATGATATGGGAGGGTTTTAAGACTCAAATACTACTCACAGAAAGAATTTGAAAATAAAACAACAAAATTGTAACATATGTAAATATCAAGGAGATGAAATTATTTATTACTATTTATCAGTTCCAGGATTATTGGCGCTAATTGTCCTTCCTTCTCATATGGAAAGTCATGAGGCTAGTTAGTCTTGATCTGATAATGGCAGTCTTGGTTTGATAGGAAAATCTCTAAGGTAAGGCTCTAAGATATGACCTACAATCTCTTTTGGTCACCTAATGTCCAATAAAAATATCCAGTAGCAAGGTTCCTCATGCCAATCCCGCTAGCTTGGGGTTAATATATCATTATAGAACATGCCTATAATGTCTTTTGTTCAAGTCAACCTAGATCCTCTCCTAAGCGTCTTCTTCTAACTGGTACATAGAACAATATCTATGCACTTCTCCCTTCAATATATCCACAAGATGCCTTTTAAACATGCCTTATGATGGACTACTATTTCCCTTCTGATGATAATGATATCTTCTTTCACAAGCTTGATACTTCTTATAATATTTTTTGCAATAGAAGCTTCCAACATGCTAAGTCAAGAAGATCTACTCAAGGTGATATATTAGTCCTCTTCTTGAGTTTAGGTGAGTGTTTTGTAGTTGCTCAACACTTACATATAATTTCTCCTTTTGCTACCTTTAACTATAGGTCTATTCCCTTGAGATATCTAGAGAATTCTATTGCAAGTTTGTCCCTTTAGGTCTTTCAATAGTCCCAAAAGGATGTGAAATTGATCTTCCTTCAAAGTATCACAACTCGATGGATTGAGAGGTTTCTATTTAGCAATACTTATAAAATATCAAAATATTTGAAGATAATTATGGTCCTTTAGGGTGGTTGATCTTTGGATTAGACCTTCCAAATGAGCCTATAATGCCTCTATACAGTATGGTCTTGGTCCTTCTTAAAATCAATTTCCTTGCTTCCTATTAGGACTACCTGTAGTCCATAAAAGATGAGTTTAACTAGTAACTTGATCACCTTCACATAATTGCATAGAACCTTATGATTTTCAGATATTTGAAATGTGTTACAAGACCTTTGAATTTGAGCATAGGTCTTTGATCTTTCTCCTAGTATTGTAAGCCTCGTGATGATTCAAAATATCCATGTATGTACTTCTTATAAGTTATATTGAGCTCCTTATTGAGTTTGAAGATGAAAAATATCTTGTGTTCCTGATGCAGTAATCAAGCCATCTAGTCTTCTCTATGACATGTCTATGTCTCACTAGTTCAATTTCATTTCTGAGATGAGTATCTTGTAAATGAAAATTTGTGATCTTGATCTTAGACAAACATGCCTTTCTTCTCCAATCTTGCATATGTTTTTCCAGATACAACAATAATAAGAAATGATTGTTGGTCTGGTATCCTTTAACTTGGTTCCTTTGACATCTTTTAGCATCCTCTGTTTTGGCATCTTCCAATTGCTCATAGGTCTGACACTGTAATGCATTGCAAATGTAATAGGTCTGGAATTGTAGCTTCTTTGAATGTAAACGGTTTGGCCTCTGAAATCACTCTATCTCATGTCTAAGCTATCAAAATCACTCAGGGATTACACCAGCCTAGGCCACACTAGCCCTTAACATGACTGGATATTTTCCCATGGAGTTTCAAACTGGTGACCTTCACATCATGGAGTGACTTAATAGTACACCCCATCACCGTCTATTCTACACCTCATGGGAAACCAACCTTGTGGTTGAATCAGAAGTTCTCATCCAAGGGAATTTCAAGGAGTTTTAAGATGATTGGGAAATGCATTATAGGGCTCAATTGCAAGATATGTTTCAGGGCTACTATGTTGATCTTTTCAAGCCAATGTAGAGGTTGATAGATCAAATCACAAGACAACACATGAAGATTATCATGTTATGATTCATGGATTCTTATGGTTAACTAATGCCTTCTATTGGTTATTGAATGTCATGAATTGACATTATTTGTTTCAAGATGCTCTTCTACTCACCAAAAGATGGATTGAATGTGTATTAATGATAGTGATTTAAGACATCCTATAACAATTGATAAAATGATCAACTAAATTCTACCTCTACTAATTCAAATTACATGATTTTTTTTTAAATGTAACCATTAGTGTAAATTGATTATTAATTAATAAAATTAATCATTATTTCTATCACATAATTGTTGATTTTAAATTTTTTGAAAATAACAGTTACAATATAAATTATTTATTAAATCAAACAGATATTATAATAATTTATATATTATTAAATAACATATCTATATTATTAAATTATTATTAATTCCTAGCTTATGTATATGTTTTTGGCATGTCATTGCATATGTTTTCTGCATAGAATGAGAGTTTTTTCGGTGGCTTCGCTCCCTTTTATGTTCTTTTCATGTCATTGCATATGGTTTTCACATAGACTGTGAGTTTTCTTGGTGGCTCTACTCCCTTATACATTCAATTCTCGCAGATTATATACTGTGAGTTTTTTCGGTGGCTCCGCTCCCTTATACATTAGATTATTGCAATAGACCTGAGGTTTTCTCAGCGGCTCTGCTCCCCACATTTGATTCCAGCAACAAACCTTAGGGTTTCTCGATGGCTCCGCCTCCCTACATTCAATTCTTGCAGCAGATCTGAGGGTTTCTCGGTAGCTCCTCTCCCTGCATTTGATTCAACATTCCCTTGAGTGTTTCTTAATGGCTCCTCCCTACATTCAATTCTTGCAGACCTAAGGGTTTCTTAGTTGCTCCTCCCTACATTCCATTCGATATTCTCTTGAGTGTTTCTCGATGACTCCTTCATACAATCGATTCTTGAGACCGACCTGGGCAATTCTTGGTGGCTCCTCCCTACATTTGGTTCAACATTCCCTTTCATGTGTGGACTCCTTTAGGAATCCATAGTATTTAGTGGATTCAAGCATCAGGTTTAAGAAATGGTATGTCCACTTTCCTTCTTGAACACCTGCAATTCTGGAGTTTTCAAAAAAATGTCACAATCCTAAGGCTAGGCACAATTGAGACCATTTATGCCCTAAAAGAAAAACTTATTTTCTCAATGTATGAATTAATAAGAGAGTAGTAGCATGGTTATCAGTTAATCAATTTGTTCATACCTTCTTGAGTCCTTTCTTTAGTCATGGGCTTCGACTTATTCATCCGTCTGTGAATATGTTATTTACTCATGGGCATCCAGAGGTGGTGAACCAAGCAACCCGTCGATGATAACATGATACCAATAAATTCATATGTGATACCCAGAAGATGATATGTGGTTTCTGTATTCAAGCTTCTGTGATCCTTAATGAATTAAGCAAAGTATTTCGGTAGAATCACATAAGATAAATTGTTGGCTGACACATTTCAAACCAGCAAGTGTGGTTAATCATCAAGACCAGATGAAGAGGCAGACCATGGTAAAGGCTTAAATAGAGGGCAATGTAGACACATAATTTCAAGTAACGACTATATTTGAACAATAATATTTAAATTATGATATTAATTTATATAATATACTTATTAAATTAAAATCATAATTTAAATATTATTTTTCAAATATAGCCGTTACTTGAAATTATGTGTCTACATTGCTCTCTATTTAAGCCTTTTCCATGGTCTGCCTCTTCATCTGGTCTTGATGAAGAACCACACTTATTGGTTCGAAACGTGTTGGCAAAAAATTTCTCTTATGTGATTTCTACCGAAAGACTTTGCTTAAATGATATGTGGTATCTGGAATAATTCATAAGGCAAGTTAGGGTAAAGAGTCAATATACTAGTGTTGTATCCCTACTGTGGGCTACTTTGATTGTAATTCTGAGTGGTTTGGTTTTTTTTCTTAGCATCATCACATCTTCACTTTTCAAGCTCAACCAATAGCTTATCTTTGTGAAGACCATGGCTATTGCAAATAGTGATATTGTTCTCTTCCAAAATTTAATGATTTTGAATGTAATGTTGTAGTTCTAGACTTGAGAATAGGGATACATATAGTGCCCAAAAATATGATCCAATTAGAAATGAGTTTGATCTTGAGAGGATGGATTTCTTGATTGTTCAATCTCTTGAAAATAGGCTTAAGACACCTCTACTTACTTTTGAATATGGTTATTCCTTTATTACAATGATAAGGCCTTGGATTTATGCTCAGAACCTGGATTTTAACTTTATGTAGAAATCGGCCGAGGAGAAAGTCCTTCTTTGCCAAACCTGATACCTCTTGTGACCTTCAATATTTCCCTTATATAGAGGACCTTAGCTCTAATCCCATGTTGAGAAAAATAGGGAAAACATAAATTTTATATGTTTTCTCATATTACATCGACAATTCTTCTGATATTAGATCAATCCATTATCATTATTATTATGATGTGTTTATCATCAATACAATGCCAATAAAGAAAATCACAGTGCAAACAGGAACACCAAAAATAGGCTCCATACCAAGGAAAAACCCCTCCATAGGGGAAAACCAATAAACTTCTCTTCTTTTAGAAATTCAAGGAAGAGTTCCAAGACCTTTGATCAAGACAACTCACCAAGTGATAGGCCAACCACTCAAAAAAAAATGATTCTTTCTTTAACTCAGTCTACTACTCTTATTTGGCTTGAAATCTAAATAGAGATAGCTTCGTTCCCAAGTATGTGAGCTTTCCAAACTAAGAATTAATGCCAAAGTCAAATAAACGAGATTTTCTTCTTTTCCTCACTATCCTTCTCTTCTTTCTTGCTCCAAATTTTTCTCATACTTATTGAAGAGTGTGAAGTGCTTATCTATCTCCAATGAGGTCGAATACCTCTCCTTTATATAGTCTATTGGTGAGGTCCAAGGGCCTCTTGTGGGGCCAAATTGATGGGTTGGTGACCCATCACATGGTAACTTCTAGATCTCATTTTTACATTTAAAATATTTCTTTTACATAATTCAAGAGCCCTTCATGGGAGTTTACATCATGACCTTCACTTTGACCTTGTCACAAACCTAGAGCACACAAATGGGTGTTAAACCTAAGACAAAATAATCAATGGGAAAGAAACACATTCTTGAATAAATAATTTTCTTTTGGAAGAATGCAAATTTATTTTCTTTCTCTCTTTGATAAGTACATTGATTACATCAATTCATGGTACATAGACAATTATGAAGACCGGCGATGAGTAAGTATTCATTGACAATTCTTAACATTTCCACTCATGAATTTGGCAGTCTACATCGACCATCATTTGAGATTAATAATAGGCCCGAGACCTCTCATGTGGCACTTAATTTGGATGTTTTTGTGGGCATGGGTGTCCATAACATGGCATGTAGCATTATCCCAATGGAAGGTGGGTCAAACTCTACGTTTTACACTCTTCATCCTTTCCCTCCATTGGAGGGGGATTAAGGATTGAGGAGCATAGAGGTTCATTACATGTTCCAAAACGAAGCCAAAATAGTCATTGGTATAGGACAAGGCTTGTCAAATCCCATGGGAATATTATTTCTCTTGTGGTAGGAAAGGACATTTATCTTTATCAAGTTGAGTAATTTCTCAACGAAACATTAGTTAGTAAGTTCTTCAATTGATGCGTTAATATAGGCCATTTTTCTTTGTGTATGCAATACTTTGGGTTTCCTTTTCTCATGTATAATGTCATTAGTCATTTCACGTTGATAGGATGGCATGGTTTTATTCTTTGGAATGCAAAGGAAGCATGGAAGCTATTGGCCCAAACGTGGTTAATGAATCCTTGTTTTCTTGGGCTTATACCTTTTCTGATGTGTGGATATGTATAAATCATATAATGTTTTGACTTGGGTAAAATTTCCCAATATCCCACTTGAACTTTGGAATAATGTAGGTATTGAAGCCATAGAATATGCAATTAGACCCTATATTATAGGTTATGATGGGTATGTAGAGAATAATTTTTGGTTAATGGACCTTCTCAAAAGATATTTCGATTCAATATTAGGCCCAATTTCCAAACACAATATTATATGGGTCTCAACAAAATATCATTCTAGAACAGAGGTTGATACTTCAAAACCTAGCCATTTGTGTGGAAGAGGAAATGGCTAAAAAAAAAATTAGAGGCACATAAATATTAACTACATTGCAATAGTATTAAGTGATAGATGAGAGAGACTTTTCACTAACAAATGATGAAAAAAACTAACTTGATTTAAATTTAAAAGAGAATAATTCCAAAGGGTATAAATTCCCATAGATAAACCCTAGAACTTGTTTCCCAACCATAATTGAGATGCCAAATGCTATTGTATTTCTACAAAACTTCTTAGTATTCCAATTTGGTCTCCTAAAGTGGGAGGAATTGGGCCTTTTATTCTTCGATCGAATCTCTAATTGATACAAGATTTCTAGGGCTACATAATTCCCTTGAATTCTAGGAAGTAATTTTCATCATTTGCCTAAAATTTTAATATTTAATCTTGAGGGAGTAATCACACCATTTTAGTTCCTTGTATTTCATGTTCCTTTACTATACATTCCATCTATCTTGTGATATTTACTTATTAGTTCTTCCTTTTAAGTTATATTGTTCTTATCATCAAGATTAATGCCAATCAATGAAGATTACAAACAAAACAGGACATAAGATGTAGGCATTTAGCCAGGGAAAAACCTCTAATAAGGGGAAAACCCAGTCAAACTCTTCCACTAGTAGATTCAGATCAATTTGAGACAACTAGGACCCTAGACCAAGATAAGTGACCTCCTTTAATCGACCAAGTCAACCTTCCATAACCAAGTCAAAATGATAATCATCAAGATTAGAGTTTGAATTTATTTCTTCATCTTTCCTACAATATTTGGTCTCCTATATTTTTCAACCCTATAATACTCTAGAAAAATTCACACCTTTTGATAGAGGATTACTAGCTTCAGTCCTTCGCATGGCTTGCTTCCCTTCTAGGAAGAGGATAAGATTTTATTTTATTTTGCTTCTTTATTTTGCATTATAGATCAAATTCCTTGTTACCCTTCAATAGGTTGAATTCACTTTGTGTATTTATAGTGGTTCAAATATTCAACATAATGCTGACTTGTCAAGTTGTTTGAGGCCAAATTGTTAAATTGTTTGAGGATGAATTGAAGGATTAAGAAGTTGAATTGGTTGAGGAGGAGAAAATAATGTTCTTTCTTGACACAAAGATCTCAAGAAGGGTATATAATATAATAATGATGATAATGACTCAATATATAGTCCTAGAAGCCTACAATGGAGGTTTTGACCAGTGACCCAAGCATGGAACCCATGCATTAATAAGTCAAATTTATTTTATAACAAAAAAAACCTTTCTCTTTATTTTCACAAATACACTTATAGAGACTGACACTAGTTATATTATTCAACACCATGAACCTCTTCCTCCCTAGTACTTTATTCATGTTATATATGATAAGTGGTTAGGGTCACAGACAATACTGCCAGTTTCATTTAGACGTCTTATTTTTCCATAGAAATACCCACCTCCAACTGAGTTGCTATGCCTACATCCGCTTCTTGTGTCTGCATTAAGAAATCCTTCATACGAAGCACTATATCAACAATTTCGACACTGCAATCCTATTCAGACTCAGGTATTTATAGTGATTTATAACTCAGATGATAATGTTTTAGTTGCAACATCTACTTGTAGTGGTAAGGCTATTTTTGTTGAGTTTCTTTTACTACGATTGCATCAAAAAGGCCTAGCAATGTATTTCGTTGTTTCTATATTTGTCCCATACAAGCTATTGCTAAAGAGGGATATCAGGATTAGGAGTAGAAATTTGGAATAGAGAAAAAACATACACAAAACTTCCTCCTACACTTGACACGACTCCTTTAGGTTGTGGCTACTTAGATACTCTCCAATTATGATGAATTGTAATTGGATTGGTGAGAATGAGGCTTCTCCTCACTCTAATTTATATACTTCTCAAGGGCTTCATCTAATTTGTTGTGGGCTAGAAAAATCATAAAATTACACAAGCTAACTTGAAAAAATCATGTGCAAATGCAACAACCATAAAGAAAATTGAAAATATCATCATAGAAAACTCATATTTCGATGATTTTCATTGCCTTTGATTCCTCTCAAAGTCCTCTAACACCTCTATGTGTCAAATCATTGAAATGCATGGTCCTACACCCACCCGCTTTTGTGCAAAGCCCAAGGGCTTCGATTCTTAGCCCACAAGTCAATTTTGTGTGCCAATTCCTCAAAAACCTATAGCCTAGGGTTTGGAGTACCTCCCAAGCTACAAATCTCAACAGCCTTGACATCCAAAAACTTTTTCTTTCATTCCACTAAAACATGTTACATTCTTCAACATATCAAACTATGTGGGTAATTTTTTGTAAGGGAAGATTAAATGCTATCAGATTATGTTGCGTTCTCAAGTTATCAATTGAGTTCATTGGTTAGGATGAATAGGTTCTCAAGTTATCAAGTTTTTAAATATTACTTGAATATTTCAAATAGAAAGAACTTCCTTATAACTCACTTGTACTAATATAATGTTCTTATGGTTTCCTCAAGATGTTTCTCAACATCCCTTATGACACTCGCTAATTGTTTCTCTCATTTGATGGAGTGTTATAGGACATTCAACCAAACAGGTATTTTTCAGATCTATCTTCGTTGAGTGATAAAAGTTCAGGTAGGATAGAAGAAATTGACCAAACATCTGCTACGTCATCCGACAGGCGAAGATCAACTAGAGGTGAAAAATTAGAATAAAATTCCATAGACGCATGGGAATTTTTCTCGCTAAAGGGGGGTCATTTTCTTATGATAATGAGAGCATAGGTGACATCAAGGTATCCTTGAGGTACAAACATCAAGTGAAACAATGGGTAGCCAAGGATCACCCTGAAATAAACACTGAGTTTTAGTCAATGAAAGGATATATCGCATTGCCCCATCATCATTACATGGTTTGGTTCTATTTTCCATAGATGGCATAAATGCATGTTACAGAGGATTAACTGAATTGATGGAGTACGTCAAGCCTTATTACAACTACAATGATTGGATACGACTAGTCCAATATGAAAAAAGTATGTAAAGATATGGAGTGGTCACAAATTATATACAACTAAAAGATAATTATGAAAATAAAGGCGCAACTATGTATTGATGAAAGGCCAAAAGAAGGAAGGAATATTGCAAGGTTTATAAATAATACACAGTCTGTCACCACAAATAAGCAACCCAATTGCATATTCGAGGGAGGTGAAGGAAATTATGTATTCGTATGTGCCATTAAATCAATAGTTGCAGGGGAAGATTTGCTCATTGATTAAAATTTGAATAGAATAAACACAAATATTGTTATTATGGGGGCGATACGTATTCAATTTTACCCAACTTGTAAGCAATGTCTATTATATGTTATGATTGTCATTTACTATGTGAAGTTTCTATATAAATTTAGATATATGTCAATAGTGGTTTACCTATTAATATAATGATGATTAATTGTGGATGAATTGCAAATTACACTTATTTGATAAACAACGTAATAAGGGGAAGGTACCAACCTTAAAGTAGTCCATGGATGCTCGTAAAGAAGAGGTATTTGATGATGCAATTTTTATGTTCATCGATCCAATCCAAGCAATAAGGAAACTTAAATTCAAAGCAAGCAAGAAACTTAATTCTTTAAATCTAATTGAGCCTCAAACAAATGAGATATAGGCGAAATCAAAACCTTGCTACAACAAATTCATCGGTATGGGGTGAGCAACTCATTTAATTATCCCAATTATTTGTTTATGATTTAGTTATCTCATCCCTTATAAAAAACTCTTTATTTTACAAGAGTTTTTGGCAGATTTTGATCATCATGCTACAACTATGGGTTGGGTTAGCATTGGTAGTAGTTCCAATGCTCCACCTATGAGTGAGTCACTATTCATTGAGAATGGTACAATCTGTCAACCACCCGCAATAGGATTTTCACCCCCTGAACAACGTACATCAGGATCTACACATAATGTTGTGGATGCAGAGCATGATACAATTGCACAATTTAAATGAGATTTCCTGGATCTTCTTGTGTTTCTAGCATAGGATAACTAATGATGACATTTTTGGTAGATAATGAAAATGCCCCTACGAAAATATAGAAACTTCTAGGTATTTATGAAGTGTTTTAAATATTAAGTACAACCTAAATGAAATTAACATATAGTCTGTGATTATTTTAAACTAATGATAATATCATTTTGTTCTAAATGATGTATTTTGTAGGTGTTTTTGTGACACAACCTTGGAAATATTTGTGTCGACCATTCACACAATCTAAAAATCCCAAAGTTCCAAGTTAAAATAGGAACTTATTAATAGGATGGTTCGCTTATTTGATGACAGTACCTTCAACAATTCTGGAGTTACCTTAAAGGCAAGACTACATTTAGAATATTTGTGGGACCAATATAGGTCTCAATTGGAAAGGGTCAAGTCGCATGAGCGCCCTCCATCGATTCCAAAGATGGAGTGGAGAGTGGTCATGGTAGATGCACACGAGAAGGCACTTCGAAAAGAAAGGAAGACTCTGCCCAAACCAGGAAGGTATGAGGCACGTTTAATAATGTAATTATGATGCTTTATCATCATTGTGATGTATAATTAAGTTTTCTAATGTTTCAAATATAGGCTCTTAGATACTTCCAAAGCCACACTAGCTAGAATAACCAAACATGGGAAACATCATCTTGGCTTAGGTGGTTACTCAAAACTGGCCACAAAAATTGTAAGTATATAAAAAAATAATTTTCATCCAAATTATAAATTATTAACAATATTAATTTACTATCACAGAAGAAGAAAAATTCATGTTCTAATGCAAAATTGTAGGGGACAATTCAAAGAGGCTCCCACAAAAGAAGACCTACAACTTGATTTCAAGTATGGCTATCAACCCATGGTTGAACGAAGGAAAATATTGGCATCTTCACAGTCTTCCAGCATCGAACATAACACACAGGAAAATAAAATAAATGAATATAATTTATAAATCATTACGTGCACAATCTATTGGTCATTATTTTTCGGCCATTAAGTAATGTTCTTGGTAGTGTATTGATTTTACAATTTGTGCCCATGATAAGTCAACCATTTAGGTGCTATCTACTCCTGCTTCAATGCCTAATCACAACAATTTGTGATTATGATGACAATTTAAGTACATATGTGTGTAATTTACAAGAAGGGACGTATGACTTTTCATCCCTAAATTTCCCATCAATGATTATAATAAGCATGAATTGGCTAGCACCGGTTCATCATCATCATCTCAAAATGACCTGACAGATGAAACGTGTCTATCACATCACTTCACACTATCTCATGGATGACCCTTTCTACAAATTATATTTATGAATCTATGGAAGGCTATCCCCTCTACCTATCCTATGATTGATTGTGACAACAATTGAATAAAAGACAATTGAAAAATATTTGTTGACAAGATCCCTTACATATAAATTTTGTTTTGTTCACCTATTCTTAGAATCAATCATAGGCTAGGTAGAGGGGATGGTCTTCTATAAATTCATGCATATAATTTGTAGAAGGGATCATCTATAAGACAATATGAAGTGATGATGACATACATGGTAAATTTTGATATGTCGGGTCATTTTGAGATGGTGATGACAGACTCGTGCTAGCCCATTCGAGGTTATAATCATTGATGAGCAATGTGAAAGGGACAATTCATACATCCCATAATGGAAATTACACTCGTGTGTACTTAAATTGTCATCATAATCACAAATTGTTGTGAATTGAAAACTAATATATGTTAGAAATTTGTTAGACTAATATAGATTAGAAATGAAACCAATAAATAGATTATTTACAATAAATATAGTAAAAATTAATATGGTAATCATTCCAACAGTGTCGACAAGTCTATATTGAGAATAATCTTGATGCTGCATGGGATGGTGCATCAACTCGTCTCATGAAAAATTCCAAGAATCATTTAATGTCATAATATTTCTCTAATATCTATGCATATTCTCACAATTTATAAGACTTGTAGCCTTCCATTATTTGCATGACTCTCTAGCTTCAAGTGGTACACTAAGTCTAGGTTAATTAGTATACGTTTAATGAAGGTAGTTTATTATCCTCAATAAATATTCATAGGATCTTGCAAACATTCTATCATAGGTATGGACTCCTGTAGGTTATTCATATTTTGCTATTTTCTTAGTTTGATCAATATTAGAAATCTCATGCTCATAACACACACACATACACATATGACAATATTTATCCAATATTAATCATTAAGATCTATACATCGAACATATGTCTCAGCTTCTATCATCCTATTCAGACTTCAGCTCTTATATATGTATGTGAAATACCGCTTTGTCTTATTCAAGTACAATGACTGTAGTTTTCGGACTAAGTTTCATCTTTTAACAATGCATTTTTAAACTTAATTCAAATACCTTGTTCGGAAAGTGAATTTTAGTTTTTAATCGTGATCAATATTTGTTTATAGATTTTTGAAATGGTGCAACAAATTAGATGCCTAGTTTAAAAAACAATGTTCACTCATGTTGTTTATATGAGATCTAATCTATTGAATAATAAATGTGCAATTATTAATTTTCCAATGCTATTAAATTTCTCATTTTAAGCATCTAAAAAACATCATCGACTACACTCTTCCCTAAATATTTTATCCAAACCCCTCTTATCTATTCCCCTAAACCCCTAAGTATTTTTGTCTATGATTAATGGATGAATGAATGAATGTTATATCTTAATGAATAATTTCTATATGTCCCTTTTTGTACATGACGTTGTTTCATATTATGTAAACATATTTTTTATGATAAAATTTATTAAGATGAAATATTTTATGGATTTATGAATGAATGAATGAATGTTTATTATTTGTTTTTAATGTATCTTAATGCCTTTCTTTCAACTATTTCCTATATAGTAGATACATTGGATACTGGGGAATTGAGAGTGATGTGTGGGGGG
>APFE031621876.1:0-28071 GCA_000404065.3 Pinus taeda
TATACATGCTCCCCCCTAGTTTTCTTCGTTTACATCTTCGCACAGCTGTGTGTTTTTCATTTTTCATATACAAAATTGACCAAAAAAATGTTTTACTTGTTTTGTAAAAACAAACTTACGGCCGTGAATAATTAAAAAGCAATAAAATTAAAACTATATGACATTGCCCATGCCATTATTTAATCCACGCCACATGCCGTAAACAAAAATTTAAAAATCCACCTACGCATATGACAATTCTTTAATGAAAGTATGGTCAAAAATGAAACTCGATTTTACTCCACGCCAAGGCTTTAATGTTGGCCGTATGCAGGTTGAGATGCCGGTCAACCGTTGATTTGCCCTCCTCGAATCAAACGGATGAGGGAATATCGGAAGGCCTCTTTTAACCGAACTTTACCTTCCGAGAAAGTATCAGAGGGTGATGTCATGCCTCATCCACGCGTGAACCCTTGAACTCTCTTGGAGCGCCTATGTACGGAAACCACTTCACGCAAAAGTGGTTCCGAGAAATTTACCGGGGGTTTTTGGTTTCACTTTGGTAGTTTTGGGCGTATTAAATGCAGCCCCGTTCAAACCACTTCACGCAAAAGCGATTCCGAGAAATTTACCGGGGGTTTTTGGGTTCACTTTGGTAGTTTTGGGCATATTAAATGCAGGCCCGTTCAAGAGATGCGCGGTTGAAATTACAATTTCAACAAATTCCTTCTAAACTTGGGAGTCCACTTCATTGGGGAATTAATGGGAGATATCACTATCTCATCTTACTCTAATTGATCCCTTCAAGTTGCCCAACAAAGTATAGGTGATTTATCTGCCACCGTCGACTGGATAAATTAAAGCGCCCCATTCTTGAATCTTTCACGGGGATATATAACAAGAACAATTATTAACTGTACACAATAATGGTATCTACTTGGGAAATACCAAGTGTATAACATCTCGTTGTTTGATTGCAGAGGAAACTAGAGCCAATGCTTCTTTTTCTTAGAGAATGGATTGTACGGTTGCACTTCGTATCCTATAGTAGTTCCAAAGAACTACAACATCAACGTTGATACAAATTTTGAACAACTCAATAAAATAGAATTCCAACTGACAGTTAGAAATAATGAAGAAATGGTTATGTGGTTGTAACGTTACCTTCTTACTTTAGGAGTTGTTCCTAGAATTTAGGAGGATGGTTTCAACTACCTACTTTTTAGTCATGTATTTAATATGTAATATTCATTCATTGTAATGTATTGAGTGAACGATAGAGAGAGAGTCTCCTCCTTGTATGAGTGCAGTCTCCAGGTGATGTACACACCTGTGAGCTGCAACTCCTTCTGATTAATTCAAGTTTCATTATTTCTATCTTGGTATCAGAGCTTAGGGTAGAGGTAGCCTTAATTTTTTTTTTGGGATGTATCATTAGTTACACATCTGTACATGTAGAGATAGCTATGTGATCAGGTGGACCTGCAGTAACACCTGTTGTGAAAAAGGCGTCAGATGACTGATCATCTCTGAGCCGTAGGAAGGGTGGAGCGAAAATTCGGAGCGGAATTTTTTTTTACAGAAGTTGTAGTGATTGGCGCAGTTTTCTCTGGAAAAGTCGCGCCATTGGCACGGACTTTGAGCTGTAAATCGCGCCAGAGGAAATCACGAACAAATTAGCGCGGATCCGTGGTTGATAAGCGCGTCAATTTTCCTGCACTTCGCGAATTTTAGTTTTCCGGATTTGGCGCGGATTCGGCGTCGATTGGAGCGCCAGCCCTTTCTCTCTGAAAATCTGCAATTTTTTTTTGCAGATCAGCAGAGGCCTGGTGGTGGCGAAGTGAGATCCTTGATCAGCTTGGTGGCAGCAGATCGGATCTGCCCGGTGGTGGCGAAGTGAGATCCTTGATCAGCTCGATGGCAGCAGATCGGATCTGCCCGGTGGTGGCGAAGTGAGATCCTTGATCAGCTCGGTGGCAGCAGATCGGATCTGCCCGGTGGTTGCGAAGTGAGATCCTTGATCAGCTCGGTGGCAGCAGATCAGATCTGCCCGGTGGTGGCGAAGTGAGATCCTTGATCGCTCGGTGGCAGCGGATCGGATCTGCCCGGTGGTGGCGAAGTGAGATCCTTGATTAGCTCGGTGGTAGCAGATCGGATCTGCCCTGTGGTGGCACAGTGAAGTCCTTGATCTGTTCGGTGGCAGCAGATCGGACTTGCCCGTTGGCGGCGCAGTGAAGTTCTTGATCTGTTCGGTGGCAGCAGATCGAACTTGCCCGGTGGTGGCAGTCTTAAGTATTCAGTTGGGCGAAAATGAACAACAGTTTGGAATCATATCTCCACGAATCTGGCAAGCTCGATGGAACAAATTTCTCTAACTGGAAGTTCAAAATGCAAACCTTGCTGGAAAGTGCGAACACATGGTCGATTGTCTTGGGAAATGAACAAAGAGCCGGAAATGCAACCCAAGAACAGGACTGGGATAAGAGAGAAACAAAGGCAAAAGTAATACTGAAGATGTTTGTCAAAGACAATATTATCCCTCATATTCGAGACTGTAAGTCGGCCGCGGACATCTAGGATACGATCAAGGGTCTGTACGAGACACAGAACTCAAATCGTGTTCTAGCACTCAAAGGGAAATTGTTTGCGTTAAAGATGGGCGAGAATGAATTAGTTGGTGGATTCATGGGCAGAGTTAAGGATCTGAAAGACCAATTGGGAGCCATTGGAGAGAAGGTATCAGATTCAAATCTGGTTACTCTTACACTGAATAGAATGACAGATGAATATCAGACATTCATCTCAGCGTTGTCAGCAAGGGAGAAAGCCCCCTTGTTTGATGAACTGATAGCGATTCTGCTCCAGGAGGAGGAGCGACGACAGAATCTAAAGACTCAGGGCAATGATCTTGCTTTGATGGCGAAGAAAAAACAGCACAGAGGAAGGCAGCGCCAGCACCAACAACAACATCAGCAACCGCAGCAGCAGCATAAAGGGGCCAACTCCTTTCAAGGGAAATCATCAAGAGGTATGACTGATAGTTATGTTAAGAGATGTTTTTATTGTGGAAAGCCTGGTCACCAGATCAGTGAGTGTTACCAGAAGCAAGTCGATGAAAGGAGAAGCAAACAGAAGAGACATCAAGGTTGTTGCAACTCCTTCTGATTAATTCAAGTTTCATTATTTTTATCTCTGACATGGTCTTTACCTGAGTTTTCCAATTCATGTACAGCCACTGGAGGAAGATGTTATGCTTCTGCTCATGCTTACCATTACAATTATTCTTATGGTGATGATACACATAATTCCATTTGTAGTAGTGATGATGCTCACTACTGGAATTTCTTTGGTAAAGATCTCCAACACTCATTTTGTTGACCATATTGTCTTTCCTTGTCCCTATTTACTCTACACTCTCTTACTCCATTCTTTCTGTTTTGTTTCCTTAATGGTCGTTGTTGCTAGACACAAGGGTACATCTCGAAGCAATGGCACGTAAACTGTTATCTTTAAAATTGATCCCCCATTTCGTTACTCTTTCTTATCTTTTATACCATGCTCTAATGATATTGTTCAACTTTATTTCAATTTTATTATGTATACTCCTTTCTGTCTTTAGCATAGTAGCCATTTCTCCGCTAGCAGTCCGCCAAAGAAGTTGTTGTTGTGTGAGGAGCAGCATTAGATAGTTTTAGCATTTATGGAACCCATTGACTCTAGACCTCCGTCAACGGAGAATTTCTTACATTATTATTCTTCACAAATTCCAACCAGATACTCTTATGTTCGGATTATAGCTCACACCAACAATTTGGCAGCCAAAGTTGGCAAAGGGGGTTTTGGAACATATTTCAAAGGAAATATTCCTGATGCACTTCTGATAGCTGTCAAGATTTTAGACAAATCGAAACAAAGTGAACAACAATGCATTGCAGAAGTTGCCACAGTTGGGAGGACCTATCACGTTAACCTTGTTCGCCTCTTGGGTTATTGTTCTAAAGCATCCAAAAGAGCTTTGGTATATGAATACATGGTCAATCGTTCTCTCGAAGTATATTCGTGGAGACCATCATGAGCCAGAGTTGGATTGAAAAAATATGACATCTCGCGTGATTGTATATTTACATGAAGAAATATCATACGTGTTGAAGGACCATCGACAGCAGTGACCATCATCACTCTTTGCGGAGCTCTGCCAGGGCACCCATTACTTGGCTAGCTCAGCGGCGAGATAGGTCGGAAAAGTGTCTACGACATGACACTCATGTTCATGGCGATAAGCGCCATCGACAACCGTTTGTCCTTTGGCCAAAGGGCCAAGTCCATGATGACTACTATATGCTTCTTAAGGTTTTGGCAAGGCTTCAGTATTGATGACGACAACCCGCTTTCGAACAAGAAAACCAGGGGAGCCTCATTGCCAAGTCCATGATGACTACTATATAGATATGAACGATAACCCAAACTTCAAGATGGGAAAGAGTTAGGAGTTTAACTTCACATATATTAATTCCGTAATGTCACACATATTAATTTCGGAAATGTTGATAATAGTGGTATTTTTTATTATATTAAAAAAAATACGATATAATTTTTATGTTTTTATTATGATAATAATTATTATTAATTTAAATTTATTATTTAAATGAGCATTATGGCACAATAATTTTAATCTATATATTTTAAAATACAATATAAATTTTAGTTATTTTAATTTTATCTTACAAAATTGTTAAAGGTTATTTCAAAATAAGATTTATAGCTTAGGAAATTAATGGTTAATATTTCCTAAATTAAAAAATATAAATGTAAAGTGTTTCTTTATTAAGGTATTTGATTTCAAGTATTAATCTAAAGTTAGATATTAATAAAAAAGTATTTGATTTCATTAAAAATATTTTTAAAGATGAATTTAAAAGATAATCATAAAATGATTATGTTTAATTTTAATTATTTTTAAAATTTGAAACACATTTTCAAATTGTTTTTAATTGATTGGGTGACAATCTTGCTAAATAATATGATATATTCCAAGTACATTAATATTACAAATTATGATTAAGCTTACTTTTAATTGATGAAGTGTAGTGTGTTTCATTTTATATAATTGATTTCATAAAGTAAAATAAGCATTATGAACTCTTGATAGATATTATTACAAATAATTTAATTCTATACACATTGTATTGGCATTTCACAAGTGTACAAACTCTTAATTGATAATAAAATGTTACAAGTTTTTTGTAAATGAAATATCTAACAATAGGGTACCTCTAGGTCACTAGTCTCCTTTAATGTGGAAAATGGTTTGTAGGATGAGTTCTCTTCACCGTGCTTGTATGATTTGTTATTTAGGTTCCCTTCTGCTCTCCTTTCAACGACATTGGTGTTGGGTTCTTCTATAAGCATCAGCTAATGGTGTTACCTGGGTCGTTTCTATTTGTATGAAAAACTTTGGTACTTGTATTAATTTTTTGATTCCCAACTCTTCTTTGTGTTGGCTTTAGGATCTAGTGTCTAGTGGCTTTGTGGTAGATCTTAGCGAGAATCTCACTATGTGGATTTTAGCATGGCTAGTTTTCTATGTCGATTTTAGCATGACTAATTTTCATAGTCATCATGACTAGAAATAAAAGTTATTCCCTTTCTCCACAAGAAATTAAGAACCTTCGGGAATTTATGTTACAGTTGCAAATTTGATACAAAAAAATTGATGTCTAAAATTTCTTCTACCATAAGCATTCCCATCTTGTAAAAAATACAAGTCCAAAGTGTTTAAGATGAGGTCAATATTTCGGGAAGAGAAATTAAAGAATTGTAACAAGTCAGTGTTAAGTATACCCAATTCTCCATTTCTATAGTTAATTTTTTTTAGTGTGTTTTATCTTTTGTATTCTTAATTTGAATATAATTTCTCCAATTATGAGGTTTTGCGGACTGTAAGTCTCCATAGAAGTCCAATATTGTTTAATACTATGACTTAGTATCAAGTATATAATTCTATGGTTAAAATATAGCTATTTTTCATCGATAGGAATATATATATGAGCTTTAGATGGAAGGAGGTTTGTTGACATTTTTTTTTTAAATTGAGGGTCTAGGTTTATTCTCAGGGGAATATGCTCATCATATGCTTCTTCTTAGTGTTTATTAACGGTTGTAGTGTATTACAGAGTTGGTTAGGTTCCATTACTTTTAATAAATTTATAAAATTATATTGTGCCACATGGTTTCTCTCACCATCAATCTGACTAGGGACTTGAGATTATCCAATTCTAATAAGTTCCAATTATTATTTATAAACTTTCATTTATTTATAGAATTTTGTTTAGCAAAAATGGTCCACTACTTTTAATAAATTTAAAAAATTAATATTCATGTCAGTGTGGCTTCCCCACCCCCAATTTGTAGGGAGTTTGAAAATTATTCATTCTACTAATTTATTCATTATTATTTTATAACATATATATATAATATAATATATATATACTATATATATAATATATAATATATATATAATTTAGCAATGGTCTATCACATTTAATAAATTAAAAAGATTAGATTTGTGCAAAATGGCTCCCACCCACCAATTTCCTAGGGATTTCAGATTATTCCAAATTTAATAATAAGTTCCTCATTATTATTTATACATTTCATTTATATATAATAAATTTTAATTTAGCAAACTCGTCCATTAATTTTAATAAATTTAAAAAATTAGATTCATGCCACATTGTTCCCCACCCATAGATTTTCTTTGGATTTGAAATTATTCCAATTCTAAAAAGTTCCTGCATGTTGAGATTATTCCAATCTAATGAGTTAATCATTATTATTTATAACTTTCATTTATATATAATCCAATTTATCTAGCAAAATAGTCCATTACTTTTAATAAATTTAAAAAATTATATTTGTGCCATGTGGTTCCCCACACACCTATTTCCTAGGGATTTCAGAGTATTCCAATTCTAATAAGTTCCTCAATATTATTTATAGAATTGATTTAATATATAAGCAAATTGTATTAGCAAAATGGTCCATTACTTTTAATAAATTTAAAAAAATATATTTGTGCCACGTGGCTCCCCACCCATCAATATCCTAGGGATTTGAGATTTTTCCAATTCTGATAAGTTCCTCCATGTTGAGATTACTCCAACTCTAACAAGTTCCTCATTATTATTCATAGCATTCATTTATATATAAGTAAATTTTATTTAGCAAAATAGTCCATTACTTTTAATAAAAAATAAAATAAATTATTGCCACGTTGCTCCCCACCCACCAATTTCCTAGGGATTTGAGATTATTCCAATTCTAATAAGTTCCTCCATGATAAGTTACTCATTATTATTTACAACATTAATTTAGATATAAGAAAATATATAACAAGATATTTTCCTATGTCTTAACTATGAAGTAAATAAATTCCATTGAGACGTCCCTCAACATTTTCGAAGATCATATTATCTACTCCAATATTCTTCTCACGCTAGAAGAATGCGGGCTACATGTTATGAATGCTACGTCTTATTCGATTAATACCAAATTTTTCGATATCGTATATAACAACGTATTTCGCTATAATCATGGCAAAAACTTACTTCCCCATTTGCTTCACCAATATATGAACATACATATATTTGGACACTGCCACACAACCTCTATGAGAAGTCTGGGCTTTTGATATTAGATGGCAAGGCCAAATTACATGAGCTTAACTCTGGAGAGGAATACGTGTCAATACACAAATGAGGAGTACAAGATTTGACCATCTTATGCCACGAATCTCCATGAGATCAATTATGTGTCTTCTATAAATTTAGTAACTGGGTATGGTTTAGATGTTAATGATATGAAGGAGTGTTCTATGGAAGATTATTTAATTTTCAAATACAAATGTATAAAAGTAGCTCAACTATGAATTTGGTCCGTCCTAGGTTTTAAGTGTATTAAGTGTAGGATTAGGGTAGAATTAGGTGAAGTAGCATGAATGAATTTGTGCTCTAAAATTAATTAGCAATCATTCAATAACATAATTTTAAATTGCAAGCTGACATTATTAGTTATTTATTTAAACATTAGGATTGATATATTTTAATAAAAATATAAGAAGTGTTTAGAGTGATATAATTTATTCTTGTGTAAATTTTTTCAAAATGTAAAATTTCAAAAAAAAAAAAATTATCTCAAAAATAAAATCCACAAAAAAATATAGCACAAATATAAAATAATCACAATACTATCCTAGGTTTTAAGTGTATTAAGTGGAGGATTATTGTAGAATTAGGTAAAGTAATGAATGAATTTGTGCTCAGAGCGATATAATTCCTTCTTGTGTAAATTTTTTCAAAATGTTAAATTTGAAAAAAAAAATGTTTTTATTTTCAAAATAAAATCGACAGAAAAATATAGCATAAATATAAAATAATAACAATAGAAATGATTAAAAATGTTTTTACCTTGAAAATTCATTTATTTTCATTGTACATATTAGTTACAATTATAAAATAATAACAATAGAAATGCTTTAAAATGTTTTTACCTTGAAAATTCATTTTTTTTCATTGTACATATTAGTTGACATTGAAATATTTGACTTAATATGGCATTTCAATATTTTACTTATGAAGTACAATGTTTATACTAATACATTCCATGATAATTTCCTCCATGATTAATAAATTATGAAATTATGGTTGATGTTTTGAAATATATCTTTACTTTTAAAATTTGAATACATTATAATTTGTTAATTGATTATAGTAAAAATATAAATTGTGTTTTTCTTACAAATTAAAATATAATTTTGAAAATATATCATACATTACAAAATTGTAAGTTTATAGACTTAAAATTCCAATCAATAATGTTTCACATGAATATATAATAATATATATATATATATATTAAATGATATATGATATATATATAATATAATATATATATATATATATAATAATATATACTATGATTATATAAATGAATTATTAATTTATAAATGATTTTCATTTCATTTCATTTGTATGAAATTTATTTTTTGGAAATTCATTTTCTATTATTGATTTTTTTTTAACAATTTTGCACTATATTTTGAATTTTTTGCATTAAAAAAGTCTATAAAATAATAATTTATAGGGATTATTAATATTAAGGCTTCACATTCCTACAGTATAATATTATTCATAGGGTTTATAATATTAATCTTTAGGTTTAACATAAATCCAGTGGGTTTATAATCATGGTCAATCATGGTCCAACGTCACACTACGATAAAGATTTTCTCAATATGAAAATCAACCAATGTAGCATTGTGACAAGAATTGACTCCATATGAAAATCAATCATGGTCAACCATGGTCAACCATGTTCCAATGTCGCATTGTGACAAAGTTTGTCTCCAACATGGCCAAACGTGGTCAATCATGGTCAACCATGGTCACATTGTGACAAAGGTTGTCTCTTAGTCCAATGTCACATTGTCACAACCATGGTCATGCATGTCAACCATGGTCCAACATCACATTGTGACACAAATTGTCTCAATATGGAGATGAACGATGGTCAAAGATGGTGAGGCATTGTCCAACATCGTATTGCGACAAACATTGTCTCGATAAGAAAATCAATTATGGTCAACCATATTCCAATGTTGCACAGTGAAAAATATCTATCTTAGGGTTTATATTCCTTAGGTTTATAATATTTATCCCATGGGTTTTTAATCCCTAGGGTTTATTATTCTCTCAGGTTTATAATATTTATCTTAGGGTCTATAATATTAATCCCTTGGGTTTAATATTATTCCCTTGGATTTATAATATCAATCCCTTTAGGGTTAATATACCTTGCATTTATAATATTAATCCATTGGGTTTAATATTATTCACATTTATAATATTGATCCCTTGGGTTTAATATTATTCTCTTGGGTTTATAATGTCTTTGAGTTCAACCATGGTCAACCATGGTCACATTGTGACAAAGACTATCTCTTGGACCAATGTTACATTGTCACAACCATGGTCATCCATGGTCAACCATGGTCCAACACTGTACTGTGACAAATATTGTCTCAATATGAATATCAACCATGGTCAACAATGATCAAGCATTGTCCAACGTCACATTGTGACAATTGTTGTCTCAATATGAAAATGAATCATTGTCAACTGTATTCCAACGTTGCATTGTTACAAATATTTATCTTAGGGTTTATAATATTTATCTTAGGATTTATATTCCTTGGGTTTATAATATTTATCCCTTGGGTTTAATATTATTTCCTTGGATTTATAATTCGTTGGGTTTATTATTACCTTGGGTTTATAATATTAATCCCTAGGATTTAATATTATTCATTTGGGTTTATATTATCAATTCATTCGGTTTTTAATCCCTTAGGTTTTTAGTAATAATCCCTTGGGTTTATTATTATGTTGGGTTTATAATATTAGCCCGATTAAGGTTTATATACCTTGCATTTATAATATTAATCCCTTGGGTTTATAATACCTTTGGGTTCATTATTCCCTTTGGTTTATAATATCAATCCCTTGGGTTTATTTGGTTCATGTTCTTATGGTATAATATTATTCATAGGGTTTATAATATTAAGCCTAGGATTTAATATAAATCCCTTGGGTTTACAATCATGGTCATTTGTGGTCAACGATGGTCCAATGTGACAATGTGCCAAAGACTTACTCAATATGAAAATCAACCATGATCAACCATGGTCATGCATGTTCCAACATCGTAGTGTGAAAAAAATAGTCTCAGTATGAAAATAAATCATGGTAAATGATGGTTAACCATGTTTATTTTAGGTTTTATTTGTCTCAATATGAAAATTAATCATGGTCAACCATATTCCAACGTCTCATTGGGAAAAATATTTATCTTACGGTTTATAATATTTATATTAGGGTTTACATTCGTTGAGTTTATAATATTTATCGCTTGGGTTTAATATTATTCCGTTGTGTTATCAAGAAATCTAGTGTCCATTCAGAGCTGCTAGTCCCACTAAGATGGGTAGCTATCTTAGAAACAAACAAACTAAAGCTACTTGCGTTTTCCTTTATGAGAAGCAGATGAGGGAGAAGCAGAGAGTACCAACCTCAGTCTTTCGCTTGGCTCCTTACTTGTTTCCTCTCCCCTCTGACAGATATTTGTTGCTCCTCCCTTGCTTGTCCTGCTTCAAAGAGCACATGTAAAGTCAAAGCACCATGATACCATCAAAGCACAGAGATCTACAGTCATAAAAAATATAGGACCATATATATATTGACCACACCAATGCCTATATCAACTCAAACATATAAGAATGTGGAGGAAAACTCAAATAGCTTTATTGATAGAAAGAGTAGAAGAGAGAATTACAACCCATTTATCTGACCCAACATCATCCTCCCAGCATGAAATCCCTTATTCACCTCATGAAAAGCTTAGATCACCCAACACTGTGATGTTCCAAAAAGAAACCAATAGCACTTCCTTACAAAATTACAAGATTCCAAACTTTGGATCTCTAGGATGAGGGATCCATATATAGATGTTTGTAGGGGGTGAGTCATCTTCTAACATTTTTATTAGTGTCCTCTCTCTGATAGTTCTTGGTTCCACTTAGAGATTCATGATCTCTTACTCATCCCTGGGCGAATTCAGAGAGGCAAGTGTCAGAGGAGAAGTTTCTGGAAGATTCCATGATCATCCACCTTACAAAATGTCTTTGCCATTTGTCTACTCTCACCCATCACACGCTACAGAAGGGATTTTTAGTATGCATCGCACCTTTTGTGAGTGGCAGGTGAGATGCATCGCACCCTTAGCACTGAGAAGTTTGTATGGTCCAGTTTTGACCAGTTCTAAGCAAGTTTCCATGGAGAACTTCTGGGAGATGATGTAATCAGCTGACCTTGTTCCCTTAGGGTGTGAAACAAAACTTTTAGACTCAGAAGCCCTTTGTTTATGGACATATATGATTGGGGTTGCAGTGCCCAAATATGTCTATAACAGTTTCCCCCTAAAGCATGAGGTCGTAAATCTTTTTATGTCGGGTGAAATGCTTTATCATGAGGATCCGAGGTTTTTCGAACTGGAAGGCGACCTGTAATAAGATACAATACAATACATTATCTTCATAATATTTTCATGATCTAGCTGAGGCGGGCATTCCCATGCTTAAATTTATAAATTCATTCTCATGTACATAGGACAAACAACCGTCTGTGTGGTAGACTGATGATTCTAGTAGAGCCATCATCCTTTGGTTTGGATGATTATCTATGAAGCAATGATGTACATTCGATGTCTTTATTTTCCTGAATATATCGCAGCCCAGATGGATGAAACTAGATCTGGGGTCCTCAAATTCATTCAATATTTGCCCGAAGTACAACTCGATCCATGTGAAAAGATGTTCTGGAGTCGAACATGGAAAGACATCACCTGATTACCAGCCAATGATGTAAGTTGTTAACAGGCATTAGAGGAATCACTGATAATGATGATGATCCTCAAGGTACGACAGTACAATTCACGTGGTGTGAACATGGGACTTGGTGGCGAGCACCACACAAAATCTTTCAGTTGACGGTCATTGATGTAAACTTGTCGCCGGAAGTGAGAAACTTGCCATTGAGGCATCAAGATTCAAAGTACTTAAAGGGTTGTTCCTAGATCGACTTCTTGGATAATGAGCTGAAGTCAACAAGAAGTGACCCATCGTAGGAGGGCATTAATGAATCCCACATCTATGACACAGAACGGAGAAAATGAATTTGTGGAGGTGAAAACGATTTGATGATACAGGGTTCAGGGTGGTGGTCATGAAAGAATGAAGTGTGAAGGTATTGTAGTGGATGAGACACAAGCTGGGTTGGCGAATTCTCTGAGTGACTTATCTTGAACATATCGGTGACACTAAATTGGATTGGTAGCATTAAACCCAAAATTGGATGGTATGGTGGACCAATGGTAATATGACCGGTGAACAGAATAACCCAACCTGACTCAATCATGGTGATGGAGTGAAAGTGTCATGTTCAAGAGCAACTTGCTACCAATAAAGTTTCTTCAAGTTTTCTTCCCAATTTTCCCTAGCCATTGCTGACCAGTACCTCTTTATTTTTGTCAAGCTTGAGGAGGATAACATATGCTTGTTCTATAATTTGCCCTTCAGGAAAACTCGCCGTTATGTTTTAACGAGCCTAGCGACAGTGAAACTCGTTCTTGTCTGCATGGACAAGTTTGTCGCTATTGGTTTTAACGAGTTTAACGACAAAGATAACTCGGTCTTTTTTCAATTTTAGAGAGTTTGAAAAGGGATGGAAGAAAACTCTAGCAATCCTTTTTCGTCATGTAATCCCTTAAGTCCAAAAAAGTATAAAACAATACGAAAGGGATGACTTTTTGATAGTTTTAACGAGCCGAACAAGACAAGCGCTCAATCTTTTTGTGTAATTATCCCTCAGGTCCAAAAAGATTAAAATATAGAGGAGGGATAGCACTTCCGATCATTTTAATGGGCTGGAGAAGCCAATTGCTCGACAATCTTTTCATATTTTACAAGTCAGATGAAAGGAGCTTAAAGGAGATTCGTTTTTTGAGGAATGAGTGATATTTTTGGGTAGCTGCTGGTTCTGGGTAAGTTTTGGAACTCCGCAATCATGGTAGTGTAAAGGAAATGGCTAACAGAATCACTCGTCGTAGTTGTTCCTCAAAAGGGGTAAACAATCGAATGGAGGTGTATGATCAGCTAAAACACAGTGGAGGTGATGGTGAGAACATGACTAAGGCTCAAAAGTTGATGATAATGTGTTCATAATGGTTATTTACCGGAGGTGGGTTCATTTTTTAATGAGCTTAAACTCTGGTGGAACATATGATCATTGCTAGGTTTAATTTTTAACGAGCTTGAACTTTGCGTAAAACTTCTTGTAGCTTGGTTCATTTTTTAATGAGCTTGAACCAAGCAACAACATATGCTATGCTTCGGTTTCATGTTTACACAAGCTTGAAACGAAAAAACTATTCTTGTTATAAGTCCACATGCCCCCAGCATAGTGACACAAATCGAGGTGCATGCCCCCCAAGCTTCTTTGCATTCAACGTGGTGGTTGGAATGAAGGTTTAGCTTCGAGATCTTTGAAAGACTCGACTTGGATTTAACGAGATTGTAATCAAAGACTTGATTTGGAAAGGGAATTGGTTCATTTTTTAATGAGGTTAACACAGTAAAAGAACTATCCTCATTACTCGTTTCATTTTCTAACGAGGTCGACACGAGATAAGAATCGTCCTCAGAATCCACCGTATTTACAGTATTTGATAGAGAATAAAAAACTAAAGGATGATTAAGGTCGTGGAATAATCTTTGTGGTAATCCGGAAGATGGCAATGATGGTGTTAATCTTCCCATGGTGCCTCTCCTATCATCATTAACTGAATGATTCCTTCGTCTGTAGAATCTACATGTGACCAAGGATCTGAAGAGGTGCCATATTCCTTAGACCTATCTATCCAAACACTCGATGAGTGTTGATTTGGGTTTGCCCCCGAGGCCAAGAAAATTGATTGCTACAATATTTATAAAATGGCGATGATCCATGTTGATAAAATGTTCGGTAATCTTCTGAATCTCTTAGATATAGAAGATATCATATTGCAGGTTTCCATTGTGGTCACTTCTGCCAGATTACTCGGAGGTGGTAGGGTGAAAGTACCCATTAAGGCAGTGTCCTTTAGGAGGCCTACTCCGATATTTTGAAGCAACTAAGAGCTTCCATGGATCATCAGAATGCTTCCTGTAACTTGTGAACTATTGGGGAAGAAGGTTTGTTGATCAACTATTGTAATTCCTCCTTGAAAAGGAAATGCAATCTTTCTAAAGTATGTTGACACAACTGCAGCCATAGCATAGATCCAGGGCCTTCCTAGTAGGATGTTGTAATCGAGGTTTCCATCGACAACTTCAACATCAATTTCTACTATTTTGTCCTCCAATTCAAATTGAAAGTTACTTAAAATCTTGTATGGAGTGTATGTTCATCCATCAAATGCTTTTAGTGTCATTGACAATCGTGACAAGGGTGGTGAGCCTAAATTTTTCCAGCAACTCATCGACATAATACACATAGATTCCCCATCATCAATAATCATTCGATGAACAATTTTGTTGAGGGCTTTCACTTGAATGAGGAAAGCGAGTTGAGCTGGTAACTAAGGGTCATATCCTTTATGATTAAAGGCCACAAGATTGGAATCCGTTGGGTCAATCCCACCTATTGCCGATGATAGAGCCTGCTTCTGGGAGGGGCAATTTTGCAGTACCTTAATTTTCGACATACCAGACGACGATTCGGCCAGGTCCTCTACTATATTATAATTTTGTGCTACTCTGGCACGAGGATTAAATGTTCATTTGTGTACTACTCCCTCTAGCAGCTTTATCGTCACCTCAGGAATGATGGGTGGCGCAACTTCGGTCGAAGTTGTCGTTGAACTAGTAGGTTGATTAGTAGCCTTGTTGTTCGACAGCTGTGGACTCCTGTAATCTTTATTCCTTGTCGATATCAAAGCATCATTTTGTTGTTTCGAAATGGACAACATAAGCACTTGGGATGGGGAAGCATTGTCACTAGCAACCAAATTGGTTCCCAGGTTTGGAAATGGATCAGTCAATACCACTGATGTTTTTGAACTCTTAAAGAGTTTTTTAACTTCAGCTTTATGTGGAAAATCTCTCGTCCAATGATCCTCATCTCATATCTGACACCCCGAAGGGGGTTTCCTTTACCCAAGAGTGTGTGCAGAAGATTTTTCAGGAGACGACCCATCCTTCTTCTTCTTTTTCCCTTTCTTTTTCTTTTTGCCTCCTCGTTGCTTGGGTTCTTTGCTTTTGTCGGTCGACACAGCATTAACCTCCGAGGCAAGAAGTTCCTCATTTTAATTTTGATTAGAAACCGTACTGGCTTTCTTTGATGTAGCCTTTACGGTTTTTGTGCTAGTTGTACCTATCAGGACATCGCCGGCATGAGAGCCTTTGTTCGATTTAGGAGGAGGAGGAATAGAAAACTCCAATCTAGGAGCATTAGGGATTTTGTCATAGAGCGTGCCAGACTGAGTATAGATCAAGTCTAGATATTACACATGACCATTGACTTCCTCTTCAGTGATAACCCCTCCCTTTGCCACATCTTTTGTAATAGAAGGTAACAATGACTTAATAAACCATTCAACTAGCAGCTGATCAGGGACATATGTTTTTACCATTCTACGATGACGTCACCACTCATGAATATGATCAGATATGTGAGTGGCCATCATTTGCTTGAAATTTGTAAGAAGCTTTGTTCTTATTTCGTACCTTATTGGTAACTGAAAATGGGTTAAAAAGGTTGTGGAAATGGCACTGAAGTTATCAAATGAAGCTCTAGTCAATTCGATGTACCATTTTTCTACCGAACCAGTTAACATTCGTTGAAAAAGGCAAAGTCTAATTGAGTCATCATTGAGTGTTGGACGAACACCATAGATGAAAGGTCATCACATGATTCGACGGGTCTTCACCAAGATTTCCATTAAATTTAGGAATATCTGACAGAATTTTATGAGAAATCGCTGGCCACCAAGGAGCATAAGCAATTGGATCGATTGCTAGCTGATTTAGATTCGGTAACTCTAATGTCGCCATGAAGGGCAACTGTTGATTCAGGTTTGGTGAAGCATACCCAGCATAAGATGGGATTGCTTGAGCAGTGGGTCTTTGCATACCAGCATAATGTATTTGATGCTAATAACTTTGGTAAGGCTGATGGGTATAACCATTATGATATGATTGATATTGACCGTTTTGAACATACGGCTACCCATTACCCGCAAAGCTTTGTTGCTCAGGTCCTTGGTAAGCTTGTTTGAATTACGGTTGTTGATAATGTACCAACCATGGTTGTGAAACCATTTATTGTTGTCCAATACTGGTTGTCTGCCAAGATGAGGGGTGGTAGTACTCGTTTGAGCCTGGGTTGCTCCAGTTAAGGAGCCACTAATCAATGATTATGGTGGTGTCATGGAGACAAGAGGTTGTTGTATTACGACTTGAGAAAATTGAGGTTGGCATACAATAGGCAATGCTTGTACTTGCGACACTGTCACAATAGCCGATGTAGTGGGGATATTCGACATAGTTAGACTTGGTTGCATTGAGTATACAACTTTTGGTTGTTGAGGCAGCATTGGCACCGAACCACTGGATGTAATTCCAACATGACCCGAATTCTATTGTGAACTCTCACATGGTTGTTCTCCCAGAGGGAACAATGAAAGGGCATATTGTCCCCCATATGGTAGTAATCTAGTGCTCAAAGGTAAAATTGGCCTGTGGAGACCAGATTGCCCAAATTGATACTGTTGTGAAGGATCAATTTGCTGAGACCCAACATAAGAGATTCTAGATATTATTCTAGACGAAAAAACGGGAATAGAACATACTATTGAAATAGTCCCTGGGTGGACTCCATCTATCGGTTGAGAGCTAGTTGGGACAGATGGTACACCAGCGAACATCGTTGGAGTAGCAGCAGGAGGTTCTGCTGCTACTGCGTCAGATGACACAATCCTCGATGTCGATGGTTGTTCAGACATATTGAGTCTATCCAAAAGATGTTCTAGTCATTCTATAGGAACTTGCAATGAACGGAGACTAACTTTTGATGAGGAAGGATATAGGGTGATCCTAGTTCCAAAATGCGATGGAGTACGGTTGGAAGATCCTCCTCAATCTCTTCTATAAGAATCAATCCAGGTGGGAGAGGTAGACCATCAGGTCCGTAAAATATTTCTGGTGCCGAAGAAGGTATAGACTCTGCAGGGACAAATTTTGGAGGGATAACACCTTTCGAATCAACTATAGATGGAGTTGATTCAGGAATACAAGTGTTTACCATTACACTAGGATTAGTTCTAATGTCCTATTGTGACTGCGGAACTTCTTCTGTAAAGGAAGGGATACCATAAATGGTTGGAGTAACTGGAGTCTCTGAGGATGTTTGAACACAAGTTCCAAGCAAACTAGGAGACTTTGATCTAGTTAAACAAGTTCGCTTGGTCCGGAATAGTTTTGTTTCTAAAGTCAAAGATGGTTGACTCGTTAGTCTGCATGAACGACAGGGTTTCGATTGACTTTCTTCGACGATTACGGATTACTTGATCAACTCAAAATAAAAGGGAAAATGTGATTCTGAATTAAATGAATTTTAGACGCTTTGACACAACTTGATTTTTCAATTTTTAAGAGTCGAGAAAAATCTAAAGATTACTCGCCTTTGATTTTTAATGATCTTGAAGTGACAAGTGCTCAAATGGACCTTTTCCTTTAACGAGTCTGAAAAGGAATGAAAGAGACTACTCTAGAAATCTAGACAGAGGGATTACCAAACCAATTGCAAAACTACAGAATAATTTTTACGGTATGACAGTCAATCTTCCCGAATGTTGTGTTTAGTGCATTGCGATCGATAGGGCAGCAGACACGACTTCCTAAGGATAAAGGATATAGCCTATTGTGGTCTCCCAATATATACTCGATAGTACGTGGGAGCACAAGTCCGTACTGGCACTTGTTGTCTCAAAGAGAAGGAATCACCTAACCTACGATGAAAGCGATAGTTACCAGGCTTTACGATGCCAGAATGCATCTCTAGCCTAGACTTCTAAATGTTGTGCGTTAGGTTCCAAAGTGTTTTTATGTTCATTGAATTTATTTTACAGTTGATCTTTCTTAAGAAGTTTGCCTTTAAGGTTCATCGCGTGATGTAGATATACAATTCCTAAAATGTAATCTAAGATGATAAATAGTCTTTTATTCTTCTTTTTGCAATGTAAATCCTAGCTACTAAGGAAAGAGAAGCGAGATTCTTTCAACATAGAGCAGAGACCACACACTAGATGCGCTATCCTAAATCAAAATCAACAAGAAGTCTAAATGCAAATTCACATGCATGTATTTGTTTTCACTTTCTTAATGTGTGAATGATAGAAAGAATGCTAAGTACAAATCTGAATTATCTTTTCAAAGTGACAGTACTAACAATTTTCTCTTCAAAAGACGAAAGGAAGACAATGACGACACTTTGCGATTTTGAATTGAAAAATGCTTTCGACACTTGAAATACTATGAATTCAAATCAAATACAAGAGTAACAATGTAATCGACCATCAAGAAGAGTAGGATTCTTTTCCTTTATTTAAAACAACACTTACGACACTTCCAAATCAAAAGACGACAGTTCGATTAAGCTACTTCTTTGTAAAGGAGAACTGTAAATGGCGAACAATACATAAAAACATTCACAATTATTTGTCTAATGGAGGTTGAATAATGCAAAGGAAGTGAGTTTCCACAGTCTTATACTGATCACAGAGAGAAAAACTCCTGAATAAAGCTGAGGAGATTGAAGAAAAAAAACCAAAATCTGGAGGCAGAAACAGTCTTATTTGATCATCACACCTGTAACAAAAGGAAATAGGGATGCATCTCACCTACTGCACACGGGAGGTGCGATGCATCCATATTTCCAAGAGGAGAAGGTGCGATGGTCCAGGGATGAGACTTTAGCTTGGTTTTTGGTCACAGTTTGTAGCTTAGTTCAGGGATTTAGGCCGAGCTAATGATAGTCAGTAAATACAAATCATAGGGGCTGATCTAATGAGGTTACTTGAGCCACCACTAGGGCAATTAGGACGTTTGGAAGTCAGATATTTAATTCATAAACTAACCCGGAGATTGACAGAAGAAACGTTTATCTACTTTGCAGTTGCATAGAAAAAGCAGTTAAAAGGCTAGCTAGCATAACTTCGGGCTCCGTCCGTAGTTTATAAAGTAAGTAAACTAGAAACAAGAAAACAAGCTATTCGCTCCCCAGTGGAGTCACCATTTTGTTATTGGGAAATTTAGTGTCCATTCAGAGCTGCTAGTCCCACTAAGACGGGTAGCTATCTTAGGAACAAACAAAGTAAAGTACTTGCATTTTCCTTTATGAGAAGTAGATGAGGGAGAAGGAGAGAGTACCAACCTCAGTCTTTCGCTTGGCTCCTTGCTTGTTTCCTCTCCCCTCTGATAGATCTTTGCCGCTCCTTCCTTGCTTGTCTTGCTTCAAAAAGCACCTATAAAGTCAAAGCAACATGATACCATCAAAGCGCAGAGATCTACAATCATAAACAATATAGGACTAGATATATATTGACCACACCAATGCATATATCAACTCAAACATACAAGAATGTGGAGGAAAACTCAAATAGCTTTATTGATAGAAAGAGTAGAAGAGAGGATTACAACCCATTGATCTGACCCAACATCATCCTCCCAGCATGAAAGCCCTTCTTCACCTCATGAAAAGCTTAGATCACCCAACACTATGATGTTCCACAAAGAAACCAACAACACTTCCTTACAAAATACAAGATTCCATCCTTTGGATCTCTGGGATGAGGGATCCAGATATAGATGTTTGTAGGGGGGTGAGTTAGCTTCTGATATTTTCATTAGTGTCCTCTCTCTGATAGTTCTTGGTTCCACTTGGAGATTCATGATCTCTTACTCATCTCGAGGCAAATTCAGAGAGGCAAGTGTCACAGGAGAAGTTTATGGAAGACTCCATGATCATCCACCTTGCAAAATATCTTTGCCATTTGTATACTCTTACCCATCGCACCCTACAAAAGGGTTTTTTAGTATGCATCACACTTTTTGCATGTGGCAGGTGAGATGCATCACACCCTTAGTGCTCGCTGAGCAGTCTGTATGGTCTAGTTTTGACTAGTTCTGAGCTGTTTTCTATGGAGAACTTATGGGAGATGATGTAATTAGCTGACCTTGTTCCTTTAAGGTATAAAACAACAATTTTAGAGACTCAGAAACCCTTGGTTTATGGACATATATGATTGGGGTTACAGTGCCCAAATATGTCTATAACATGTTGGGTTTATAATCCCTTGGGTTTATTATTCCCTTAGGTTTGTAATGTTTATCTTACGGTTTATATTCCCTGGGTTTATAATGTTTATCCCTTGGGTTTAATATTATTCCCTTGGGTTTATTATTACCTTAGGTTTATAATATTTATCTTATCCTGATAGGAATAGTGTAGGGAATTTGCATTTAGATTGTGCTCTTTTCTCTTTGATCAAAAGAAATCTGATTGCTCTATCCTTAAGTAGCTAGGATTTTCATTGTTAAATTGAATGGAAAGAATGCTTATCATGATAGCTTCATTCCTAGGAATTTTAGAATACATCACATGGTGAACTTGAAATTAAAATTCCTAAGAAAGATGAACTTAAAATAAACATCAATTTACCTAATGGAGCATTGTCATTAACAAGAACATTTAGTGGTTCTAGGGTAGAGACGTATTTCGGCATCGTAAAACAAAGCAGTTGTTGCTAACTTGTATGCAATACATCCGGAGTGTGATACCTCATTCCACGTATGTGAGTATATCGTAGCTCATCCACGTACCTTCGGGTATATAGGGCGGTGTTACAGTATGTAAAGTATATGGGAGGCTTTCACTGTGCGGTTTTGCATTAGACAACGCTTATACGGACTGGGCCTCCATGTCCCTTTGGGTATATATGGGAGGAAAACTTTAGGTTGCTATCCATCCTTAAGTAACCAAGTTGGCTGCCTTGTAAACTGTGATACACCAAACACAACATTCAGGGAGATCGCCTGCCCTTACTTCTTGGTTCACCAAGAGGTATAATGCAGTTCATAGTTGCTTGGTAAACCGTTTGCCTAGTATACCCCTTTTTGTTTACTTCTTTTTGATAATAAAATTAATCAGTAATCATGGAGGAACATCAACCCATACCACGTCATTCGGGAGAACAACAAGCAAACTGCCTTTGCCTCCTGAAGTGACACTAATTTGGGCAAAGCGGTCTCACTTAAATGAGTCTAGTACATCAAGAACTCCTAGCTCTTCATTTGAGTTACTTGGAGGATCTTGCTCAATCTCCTTCTGCTATGTCGACACTTGAGGTGTTACAAAACTATCCCTCCCAGAAAGAGGCTTTGCTGTCAGCAATAGTCGGAATAGATCCTACGGATTCAGATCTTGTGGTTTTTAACCATGCGGAATATTCACCATAGTTACCAACGCAATTAGCATTCATAATCCAAGTAAAATCTCTCAATAAGAATGTTCACCAAACTATTATTAATGAGGGGGCATCTACTTGCATTATGTCCATGAGCTACTGGAAAATACTTGGTTCATAGCCATTGTCATGATCGCTAACCACGTTGAAATATTTTGATGGAAGAACATATACTCCATGTGGGATTTTGAGTAACCTGCAAATCAAACTTGGGGGCAAAATGGTTACTATTGAAGTTGAGGTAGTTGACGGACCCCTCGATTACAACATTTTACTGGGAAGCCCTTGGGTATATGTTATGGCTGCTGTGGTTTCCAAGTACTTTCATACTATTGCTTTCCCTTTTAAGGGTGGAATCACAATCATTGATAACCTAGCCTTATTTGCCAATAGTTCACAAGCTAGAGGAAGCATTCCGTTGGTACACGGACTTCTGATGTCACTTCAAAGTGTTGGAGTAGGTGTTACACAATATTTTGTCACTGTCCCTGTTACCCCTTCTCCCGTACATTGGAGGACCTATTCCGGGACCTGTGAGAAGTGACATAACTTGAAAACACCTGCATAGTATCCCTTAAAGTATGTACTCCATATGCCCTGAAGACACTTTCTACAAAATACCCAAAAATATAGCCCTTTCTCTATTGGCACTGTTCCACAGTGTATCACTCGCACCAATGGGGGAAATCCTCCAAAGAGGACGTGCCAGCTAGCACTCTGTCTCAGAGTCGCACTAGCACCAACCTAGTTGGGTAAAGTTTTCAACAAACGAACTTTCGAAGGTTCCTTATAACCTATCCATGAACTGATTCTAGTTTGAGTTAGTTCAGTTGGGCTTCATGTCTCCCAAGGAGGGAAGTAGTTCTCCACCTCTCATGGAAGCTTCCTCATGATAAGGACAATCCCATGAATCAAGTGGATGGTCTTATTTACTCCTCCTACCTCTATATAAGTTTGTCCCTTTGCCTTTGACAAGCGAGTTAGTAATTCTACTTTTCAAGCTCCCAAATCTAAGTCCCAAAGTCTGAGAATTGCTAAGCTCATGTTGTAAGAGGCCTTGTTCATCCCTATGAGGCTAAATCTTTAAGGAGGAGATCCATGTCCAAGTAATCAAGGAGAGAGAGGATTGTTCCCATCCCCTACAAGTTTTTCAAGGCATGTGTTGCTGATCACCCAGCCAAAGGAGGATTTGACGTCAGAACTTGGTTGTATTCTCTTTTGTTTACCAATAAATAATAGACGACTATCATTATGGTTCCACTCATGTGTCTTTATAATGATGTTTGAGTTGTATCCTTTCTGACTGATACATAGTTGCATTTCTTGGATTTTATGGTTGTATTTGTCTTGTTCTTTGCATGTGCAGGTGTTTGTTCACGAGGATCGTGAGGATTGTGACCAGCTGAAGCGAAAGAATGGAAGTGACGACTCTTCTACGAATACTAGTGTTGGATTCGAGGTAGGCTCTCATCATTGGTCTCTACTTTGCAATTAGGAACCTGCAAGTTAGCATTGTTTGATTGTTGCTAGACCCCATTTAGGCTAGTGGGATCGCCTCTGTCCGCAGAGGGGATTTACCTATACAACAATTTGGCGACTCCACTGGGGAGTTGGCTTTTGCCTTATTTTTTTATCTTCTCTTGTTGTTTGATTTGTAAACTTTAGATGGAGCCTGAAGTCTGGCCAGCTAGCTTTCGAAACGTTATTGCTTTGCATTAGCGAAGTAGATCGACGCTACTTCAGTCCATCTCCAGTTTGGTTTGCAAACTGAACGAATTGGGACCGGCCTTGTTCCTTGATTGTTTCCTTGGTTTCTCCCGCTTGTTTTGCTTTCTGGGTTGGACACCTGTGTTGTTTTGCCTCTTGATAGTACTTAGGTATTGCTAGTTTAGCCTTGGCTCTTTTGTTTTTATTTTTTCCATAGCAAACTCAACTGGTGCTAGTTTATAGCATGACAGTCGCGCCAGTTGGCGCATGTTGCACACTTACAACCCGTGCCAATCCCTGAAAGGCGCTAGTTGTAGCCTGACAGTTGCGCCAGGCCTGTAAACTTTTGAAGTTTGCTTGGTTCTCAACTTTTTGAGCTTTGGTTTTGTCCTAAGTACCTTTATTACACTACTTAAGTGTGTTGGAGTGTGATTTGACTGGTTTCGATCTCTACCCTTTGGGTGTTTGCTTTTTTCTATTGATTTCGCATTTCTAGCCCTAGGGCATCTAGTGGCCTTGTGAATCGAGCCTTCCTAAGGTGTTTTGGTCTTTTTGTTGTCCAGTCAACTCTTTTGTTTGCTCCCTTACACTTGTTTGGTAGTTGTGAATCGCTTCATTGCGTTTTTTGGGTGATTTTCTTCATCTTCACTTGAATTCCGCTTCATCTCACTTTGAGACCAGATCACACGGCTCATTGTTCGCTTTGGGATCTTTTTGGTTTTTTAGATGTTTGATTTGCTGATTTGAGGAACTGAACGTGTTTGTATTGGTTAGAATTTGTTTGTATTATTTCTCAAAATTTCTTTAATGCATTTTACCGTTATTGAAAAAGAAAATCTCTTTTGCTTTGAAACAATTAATGAAAATTAGGACTTTTCATTTCGATTAGTGATTTAGTAATCTTAAAAGAAAAGTTTATTGATTTGCATTAGCTGCATTAGGGAAACTCTTTGTTGTTTGTGATTGTTTCGTTTGCATGAAAGCTCTCTAACTCTCTTGTAATTAGCATTCATCAAACAGAATGACATGTTTTGGCATATAGATTGCATTTAGGGATTTTGAGAAATTACATACGATAGGACCTGAAAACTGAAACTTAACTCAAGATCAACTTTAAAATAAATCGAATGAACTTAAAAACGCATTGGAACATAACGCTCACATTCTAGAGGTCTAGGCTAGAGACGTGCTCTGGCGTCGTTAAACCTAGTCACTTTTGTTCTCACATGAAGGTTGGGTGATTCCTCCTTGTGTGACTCAACTGTGGTCTAGTACGGACTTGTGCTCCCACGTACCATCGCGTATATATGGGGAGACTCCACTAGGTTATCATCCTTGATCCATAGGAAGCCGTGTCTGCCGCCTTACCGCCCGTAATGCACCGAACACAAAATTCGGGAAGATTGACTGTTGTACGGAAAGTCCTTGGCTTTCATATGATTGCTAAGGTGTATATGCAGCTTTACGAATTGTCTGGTAAACCCCTTCCCTAGTTTCTCTAGAGTAGTCACTTTTTTGATCCCTTTTAGACTCCTTAAAAGAAAAGGCTCACTTGAGCATTTGTCACTTTAGGCTCACTAAATATTCGAAGGCGACTAGAGTCATCTTTTGTCCTTTTCTCGACTCTTAAAACATGAAAAGGTCAAGTTGTGTCCTAATGTCTTAAAAATTTATTCGACCACGATTACATTTACCTTGTTAGATCTTGTTTGCGTTATTTTTAAGTAGGGTCTTTTATCGTTAGATTGTCTAGGTTTTTTTTGTTGAATTCGATCATCCTAGCGGATCCATCGATCCCGTCTCCCATCCCGAGTGACCAAGAGTCTCCTTCTTCTGCTACTCCTGAGACACCGGTTTGTGGTGACACTTTCCCTGTTATTCCAAGTGTCCAATCGTTGAACTCTCATGCTCCAGAGGACGAGCTTTACGATTTGTTTTGGAACCCTGTTTGGGAGCCTTCTGAAGAGGATTATCCCTCTACTCCTACTGGTGTTTCGACCCCGATGGCTTCTTCTGATATGGAAGACACATATCTTGTATCGAGTGGAACCCCTGTTATGTCAAGTATTGAGACTCCTATCCCGGCCACATCCCCGGTCATATCTACGCCCTACACTGTTACACCTCTCGGTATTATAGTGCCTACGTGCTATAGATCTCTGAGGAATGCCATGGGCTCTGCGAATTCCTCTTCTATGTGGGATAATAACATCGTTCCCACAATGGGATCTTTTGTTTCCCAAGTTCACCATTCCGCTGTCACGTCAGTTCCGAGCAATCCGACCATTTGTGTCACATCATCGATTCCGGTTGCTAGTGCCGTTACGGCATCTTCCGTCATAACTACTGTTGCCGGCCCGTCCTGTGGTCCAATACATAGTGGTCAATTGGCACATGCTGCCAGAGTTGTTCACCCTGCAAGCAGTGCCCCACCTTCTTCTGATGCCATTTCAGCAGGGGGGCATATTCTCAATACTTGCATGTTGTCCAAAATCTAGGCATGCAAGGCCCTTATTATGACCCTTTAGGTCATCATTTGTATACCTCCTTGCCAGCTCAACCCGCGGTTGAGTCTTCAATTCCGTTGAATGTTGCTTGGGGTACGACTGGTTATGGTGGTGGCCAATTCCGTCCGGATCAAAGGCAGCGGTACCTAGGACCATCATACCAAGGCCAGCCGTCCTACACGCAACCTAATTATCGGCAGCAGTATTATGGCCAAACCTATCCAGGGAAACCTAGAGGCTCACAAGGACAACCCTCCCAGAGACAACCTTCAGCCTTTGGTGGTCCATCTTTTACCTATCTTGGGCAACCTTCTGGAAACCCGGGACAACCTTATGCTCAACAAGGACAACCTGGAGTCCAGCAGGGATACCCTTCGGGTCAACCCTACGGGAATGCGGGACAACCTTACGCGCAACAAGGACAACCTGGAACCCAACAAGGGTACCCTTCTGGGCAGGGTGGCCAGCCTTACATGCAGCAAGGCCAGCCCGCTGCTCAGCCTAGTCAGCCATCTGGTCTGCAAGGACAACCTTCGGTTGCACAAGGACAACCAAACACCCAGCAAGCTGAACCTTCTAGGCAAGTAGATTCGTCCTAGATCCAACTAGGACAATCTTCCGGCCAGATGGCCCAACCTCAGTCTTCGCAAGGATATCTCTCTGGGCCTACTCAATCGGGCATGTAGATGGTTCCTACTTCTCAAGCTCAACCCGGTTACCAGCCCCAGAATCAAATTGGTCTCCAATCACAAGGTGGGTATCAATCCCAACCTTCTTATCAAACGTAGCCTGGTTCCCAGGCTCAATATGGAGCCCAGCAATCGTATGGATACCAGCAACCCCAGGCGCAAAATCAATTTGCCCCGTATCAAAATTATCAACAGCCGTAGGCCACTCCTTTTCAAAATTATTAGCAACCCAATGTTGCTCCTGCCGGTCAGTATGGTAACCAATGGGGTGCTGGGGGGCAGAACCAGAATCAACCATCGAGTTATGGAGATAACCCTTATGGACAGAGTTCCTATGGACAAGGTCCTTTTGGACCTGGTCCGTCCGGACAAGGTCAATGGGGGTATTGAGTCTTGAAAATGTCATTCATTTCCATTACACTTTCACTATTATGTTCATTACATCACCTCCATTTCACTACTATGTCACCACATTCATCCCACTTTCATTATCATTGGGCCACGTTTATGTTTTTCCAATCTTTATTAATTCTAAGTCTTTTAAGTGAATTTGTGGTTAAAAATTAGGAAATAATGTGCACAAGCTTATACCTAACCAATGGGTTGAGGTTGTTGAGATGTGTAGGTTGAAAGGAGACTTCTAGAAGACCCTTATGTGGCACCCAAAGGCCAAATTCGAATTTGAGTGGAAAGAATCATGGGATCATGAGGATATGTGTCACATCTCCTAATTGTATTGTAACTCTAAGAAGACATGTGTCTTATCAGTTCCTATTTTGATTAGGACTCTAGAGGTAGAGGGAGAGATTCATGGACTCTCATTAATGAGATGGCTTCTCATCTTTTTGTATAAATAGGAGATCTCTCTCCTTCATTTGTTAGTGTTAGTTCTTTAGCTTGGAGTTTGTAGTTCTTCCTTGATGGCTTTTGAAAGCTTTAGAGAGCTTTGTTGTACTTTGTGATTTTGAAGAATTTGAATAAAGCTTTGATGTTCCCAACATGGAAGGAGATGTGAA
>APFE031621878.1:809-51119 GCA_000404065.3 Pinus taeda
AAAACTAAATATTTTTCTCAATGTTTCTGATTTTCCGAGATCACACTAAGGTGCAGGGAAAAGAGCATACGCATGAGAAAAAAAATCCTTCCTTTCTGTTTCTGATTTCCCCAGATCGCACAGAGTCGCAGGGCAAAGAGCATACGCAAAAATGAAAGGTATAGATCTGGTTAAAAAAAATTAAATAAACCGAAACCGAAATAAGCAGAGAGAAAATAACAGTAAACTGCAAATAAAGACTGTATACCTCCAGATCTTAAAAATGACGCAGATAGGGCTACCGGAAACCTTTTCGCGTGAAACGAAAGGGGTTCCTCACTGGAAAAGATGCTCCGAACACAACAGAGCAGTCCTCTCGGCCCGAAAGCAGTCAGAAACAGTAGATCTAGGAAACGACAGTCGCATGCAGTTCTACCGGCTTCAGATTTGGATCACCAACAGACACGGCCCTCAAATAGCTCCGATACCATGTAGGAATTTACAGGGTAAGTTCCTCAGACAGAACACCAGAAGGACACCGCTCACAAACAGATCACAGATCAATACACCAGTATTTTGACGTGGTTAAAACCCTCAGAGAGGGAAACAGTCCACGGACTGCGCCAACGTGGCTACTACAGGCAATTTATTAATAAAAGAATGAAAATTTACATAAGCTTCTCTCATGCACGGTTAACCTACAAATGACCCTCCATGCGCTTTAAATAGAATTCTTGGACCAATCGGGTGTCAAGCCACGGATCAAGTGTCGGTAATACCGAGGAGAGAATGAACCGTCGGATCACTACATATCGTGACCGTCGGATTGTAAGTTACAAAGTGTACAACGGTAAAGAAACACACTTTACCTAACTTTATACCTAACTCTATACTAGACCAAGTTGAACTTAACTATTTCCTATGTGTCGGAATATCCTAATAGAAGCAATCTTCCATCTATGTGTAAATTTTGTATATGCACATAGATATGGAAGATTTTGTATTATATATATATATATATATATAAGTTCCATCCATGTATAATTCCTCATCCCTTCACAACTCCTCTGTTTCTTTCGGTGCACTTGCTTGAGTGCCAGGAGTTGCCTCTTCCACAATTAAAACACTTCACCTTCCTTGAATTAACAACCCATGTTGCATACTTTTGATGGAACCTACTACACGAAAAATGAGAAATACATAAGACGAATTTTCCATATCTATGTGCATGTATATAAGCTACACATTCACTGAAATTGGCTTCCATATATGTGTAGCTTCTGCACATGCACACATATATGGAATTGTGGATATACAAAATTCACACATCTGTGGAAATGAAATTACATATACGGAAGTTGAATTCTATATATGTTCTTACATATCTATGTGTTATTTGTTGTGAGAACAATCATGTAATACCCTCCTCCCATATTTACCCAAACTAACTGGTCCATTGGGGTAAACATGTGACAAAGAGTTATATGATATGATTCAACTCCCCAAGTATATTTAAGGAAGTGGAATCAACAAACCAAAATCAACTAACCTTTGTAAGGAGCTACAAGAACCCTAGAGAATAACCAACCACTCCAGGTGCCCAACCCCTGAGTAAACTTTCCTTTTGACTAAATTAGACCCCCATTCACTCCCATGACAAGCCCTCCATGTGAATAAAACCCTCTAGTAACTCCCACAACAAGGACTCTATGTGACTGTAGTATTTTTTAGGCAATTATGTGCCAACGACCCTGAATTCCGAGCCAATTTTTAAGGGCTAGGACTCAGGCCTCTACCTAGAACTTGATGAAATTCTTAGAAATTATAAATAACATCATGACAAGGCCTCTAATGAAAAAATTAAATAAGGACCTAACCTGATAAGGCCTATCCATGAAAGATATTCTGTCAAACACATCATGAACATGTAATGTACAGGTCATAAAAACACATTTGAACATAGGGACCTCATATTTATCTGAGAAATGTCAAGAAGGTTTAATGTTGTCTCACATTAGATACATTATCATATATTAGGTCATTCATTCATGAACATTTCATCTACTAACCAAAACATAATGAGAGGCATAATTCAAGATTGTCATAAAAACATACTCATAACTGACATATAACCAGATAAATAATAACAATAGAACTGTAACCATCAAATCCATATAATAACAAGTACATTCACACACAAAACATAAGAGAAATGAGCTCTTATTAGCATATGAAAATCCAACCAAGTCAGGTACTTCCACGTACCACCTGACCATAGATTGGGCTGAACCAAATCTCTCTTCCAACTAATTACCCCTATGCCATATTCCAAGCATGAATGTGGGATCTCATGGAATAAACCAAGAAAACCAAACCAAGGATTCCATAGGCCAAATAACCTCAATCCTCAACCAATGATTCAACCTCATGATCAGACATCACTAACCATCACTAGATTGGTCTCTATCAAAGCTGTTCAGGGCTCCAGAGTGTTTGTTCCAACCTGACGTCGAGGACTAGTAACTCAACCCACATCTGTCATCAGGCTCTAGAGAATTTGTCCAACCAAGGCTTCCAGGACTAGTAACTCAACCCACAGAGGGCTCCAAACCATTTTTCGAACCAAGGCTTCCAGTACTAGTAACTCAACACAAGTTGTTATAGGGCTTCCAAAACGTTTGTCCAACCAAGGCTCCAGAAACTAGTAACTCAACCCACAACCAAAGGAACATGAGTGCCAACCATAAAAAAAAAGGATGAAACCAACAACACCATGGATATCTAGGAAATTACAAGGCTAGGAAAAACCCTTGTCAATCCAGGAAATCCTCCATGCCAATGACATATCATAACTAATAAACCACATGCATGTGCCATGCATGCCAAAATTAGCAAGAAAATCATACATGCAATTTGATACCTACGAGCAAAACCTGTTGTAGCTGCTGATCCCATTTTCCTCTTTTGCTTTCCTACTTTTCCTTTGTCTCCTTGCTCCAAATCCCAAGTATTACACACTCCTCCAAGAGTGCTCCAAGAAAACGCTAAGTGTCTAAGAGTATGAGAGACACAGAATATAAGAGATAGTTCCAAGCTAAAACTGACAAAATGTTATCAACTGATCCTCATAAGCATTTTTATCATTGAGGCCTCTATTTTATTCCTTTTTCATTATTTTCCTTCATTTTTCTCCTCACATGCAACCTATGACCTTTTACCTTCCTTTTCTCCTATTTTTTGTTATTTTCATAAATAAAATGTCAATTAATGCCTCATGATTTTCCAAAGACTTTGTCATTTCCTTTTCCAATTTGCGTAGCCTTTAATTAATCACAAGTGATCCCATCACTTTGTTTTTTTCCCAACATTCATCTTGGAATACGTTTCCCTTGACCTTGGTTATTGTTTTTCCTTTATTAACTTTATTTCATGGATTTTTAACTAGGGGATATTACAATTCAAATCGCAAGAACCCTTAGGAGATGTCTTCAAAAACTAGGATGGAATATCCATAGTCACTTATCTTGCAAACCCGTTTTTTATTCTTTTTAACTAGGGAGAAATCCATACCCAAGTGACTATAGGTATGACAACAACTACACCTAAGAGGTATTCCATTGTAATCAAGGGTTTTCTTATAAACCAGACTCCATATTGAGGCGAAGATGGGATTTACAAGGACCTTGAGATATTAGGTCCAACTAGAATCCTCTCCATTCCCATGTAACCAAAATGTAGGTAGAATAAATCCACTTCATAGTAGAAGCATAACCTTTTCCATATTTCCTTGAAGAAATCCTATAACCAAAAGATCAATAGAAGGCCTTGTAAATGGACCCAAATTGGAATCACAACCAACCTTTGAGACCTAGCATTGAAGTTTAAGGATCCTTTTTAATGAGCAGATCTTGTGAGCCCCAATGCCATCTACTATTTCAAGATTTCTCATTGTTAGAACTTGAGGTAGTGACCCATCATAAACATCCTTTTTCTAACAAAATAAAGTGGGGGGTATAGCCTAGAAATGCTAAGATGTCTTCCATCTACTTTCTTAGCACCCTCATAGACATACACTTGCATGCAAACCAGAATATAATAGCTTCCTCCCCCATGGAGTGAATGTTGTTGAGATAGATGTCCTTTCCCAAAACAAGATAGGGCTTATCAAATTTCCATTCTATGTATTGTGTCTAGGAAAATATTCAATTGGAGGTTGGTGGAGAATTCAATTGTGAGGGGATACATTGCCACTTAACATATTTGGTGACTAGAAGCTACCAACAAAACCAACAGGTCTAGGAGATTGAGAAAATTGAAAATAGGAACCAAATGATGACTCATAATATGCTAAGGAGAGATAAGTGAGAGTTGATCGAGCTAAAGGATAGAGCCCAATGGGATGGGAGATAATAAAAACTAGAGGGGAAGGGGGGAATGAGTCACTGCCAATAAGTAGAGGGTTATATGCAAGGATAACTCATTCCGATGATAAATTGACATTATTTAATGACCTTGAACTCGAGCCCACAAGTGATAGAGAAAAATGCTCTGTTAATTCCTTTGAGATACCATTGTCTGATAAGGGAAGGGATATGCATACCAAAGAGACCCTCAGTGAGGAACCAACATGGAAACCCAAAGTATAGAAAATATACTTCATAGCATATGGGTCATTAGTATAATATAATCTATGGAACCCATCTCCATGAATAGGGTGCCACACATAGAGAAATATAGAAAAGTGGGTAGAAACAAAAATGAAAATCTTATATTCTTATAACAATTAATAAGTTTTCTCTATTTTGTAAGATTTTTACTAAATTATTTTAATTTTGTATGTTTTTCTTTCTTTCTTTCTTAATTATTTTACCTCTAATCATATGTTTTCAACAAGAATGTGTTTTAGCATTGATGGCCAAATTTGACGTCATGAACATTAGGATACCACATGGTTAGAGTCCCAAATCAGACCCTTTTCCCTTGTAAATGGTGGTTATGACTAGTTTACCTGGGTCCGATTACCTGCAAGGTCAAACTTAAGTGGAAATGGAAAAGAAAAGAGTAAAAGTGAATTGATTATAGCAATAAAATAAAACTAATATAAACTAATATAATAGTTTATTTAATAATCTAATTTGCATATGTGAGATAAACATAATATTACAAAATGAAAATAAAGATCTCCAAAATATAATGCTCATAAACAGAGTTAAAAGTATTAATTTGATTAAATAGTTAACCAAATTAATATTCAACACATACAAATATAAAATAAAATAACGCTAAATCATTCAATGAATGTGAAATAAATATATATTCACACATGAATAGTGATTATGCTTCAATATATGAAAACACGATACAAAGAAAAATATTTCAAGTTCAGTAAATAGATTCCTTAAAGATAGAAAAAAAAATAAAAAAAATAGAAAAGATAAAAGTACACAATATGCTCGGAATCTTTACATGCTGGAATTAAATATGGTTCATATATATTAATAAAAATACTAAAGTACAAAAGTGCAACAAAATCACTTCTTTTGCAAACTTCATAACCCTTTGCTTGAGCTGGAGAGCCATATAAATAGTCTTCACAAAATAGAGGGAGAAACTAAGTCTCTGATATTTCCTCAATTAAACTAAATAAAATAATAAACGATTACATTTTGAAAATAAAGGATTAAATTAGATGACTTCTTGTTGATGTTGAACCAACAGTTTGTTTCCATTGCCGATGAACTTCTAGAATAGGTGCCAACTCATAAGGAGAATGAGGCTTTATGCATGTCTGGAAATTAAACGCAGAAGATTTTAAAGGTGGGAACATTTGAATATATTTCTATAAGAGTTTTAAGGGATTTCCAACGAATGTGAGGTTTAATAAAGAGTTTCCAATTTAACTCAAGATTTACTCTCGATAGCTGCTCAATCCTTTTACCACATTTTGTCATGTTATTCATCCATATATTTTGTAAAGCCTCTATATATAGCAGAACATCTTCTTCTTAATTTGAAATTAAATTTTCCTCTAATAGAGACCGGGTGATGGATTGTACAATGGTACTTGAAAGGTCATGATTATCATCAACAATTTTCCTCACCAAATTTATTTTATCCTTCCAGCTCCAAAGAACAATAGATTTATGCATCTCATCAATTTTTAGAAGGTTTGGTTGTGTTCCTTTTGCATTGGCTTGACATTCTAAGAGTTCATTGAGGTTGTGTTTGGACTCATCATATTGCATTCTATATCTACTAATTCATCAACCAATATCTACTAATTCATCAACCAATGAATTAGTTAACTTGCATTGTTCATGTATAAGACTCAATTTATCACAAAAAATTTGTTGCTGTTTCTGGAGCTATGAATTAAGCTCAAAGACCTTGAGTTTGAACTGGGCCAAATCCAACGCTTTATTTTTTACTTGATCCAAGCTCAGCTGCAATTATTTTAATTGATCATCCCTCTTTTTTATCTCTGTCAAATGTTGGATTCTAACTTAATTAACCCACGCTTGAAACTTTGTCTAAACTTGAGCAATTTGTTGTTCCAACTGTCATACTCTTTCATTTTTTTCTTTAGTAAATTATTTAACATGAGTTGTTTTGTCTATGTTGGTTGTAACATATGCCCCTACATATTGTGCTAATTCTTTAAATTATTCATGAGGAGTTGTAGAAGCACTTTTCTAGACCAATTCTAATGAATTGGTTTTCAAAGCGGTATTTGTAGGAGAAAGCTCACTTTTTGTTCTTATTTTCTTCGTTCTTTTCTTGATCATAACTTTATGTTGAGGATGATAGAAAATTTAAATTAGAGGGATTTCCTCAATACTTAACTGAATTTCTAAATTAAGGTGACCAAAAATCTCTTTTACATTAACCCAAGTATTAAAAGGAGTCTTAGAAATGGCACCAGAGTGAGCAAGGACAGGTTTCAAAGAATTAGGAGTAGTTGGCACTCTTGGTTGAGCAATAGCATATAAAGTGTTTGGCTCAAAATTCTCACTTTCCTTAGCTATATCATTTGGTGTTGACACTATCTCCAAGAATGATTTCCAATATTTACTCATATCCTTAACCAGTGTATTGGCTGAAGAAGCCTGATCCTTGGAATATGTGGAGGAAATTTGCATTGGTGTAGAGACCTACGACATAAACTGTGAGGAAGAGTTAATAGCCTTCTCTACAAAACCATATCCTTTTGTTAGTTTGAGTAAATTCATAGGTAGAGGTGCCCTCTAGGAGCCTCTAAAAATTATGAAGTGTTGAAAATTATCTGGAGACCATAATTTTACTTTGTAACAAACAAACTCATAAGAGGAGGCTTGAAAAAATAGATCATAAGCTTTGACAGGAATGGTGAGAGCTTTAATTCATTTAATGCTAGGATCTCCTTTTCAGCATGCTGATAATTTTGAAGAGTGAACAAATTGACTTGAAAAGGAAATTTTGGCTAAAATATCTTAGAAGCCTTTCTGAGTTCAAGGGTTATCCTCGTTCCCACAATCTAATAAGAAATTTATCTAGATAGGAAATTATCTAGGACATAAAGAGGGAGAACGTGAGGGGGGCATCACTTCCCCAAACCCTAATATAGGTAAATAGATCCTCAACAAAATAACTTCCAATCCTCAGCAAATTATCCATGACCTTGGGGGACCTCCTTGGAACCGTGGAATTAAAGATAACTTGGTATATGGGAATCATCACAAGGTGGAAAATACGATAGAAATGATCAAATTAATTCTCTTCCTAGAGGATATTGTGATAAATATGAATAGGAAAGGGGTATGTAAGTGTCCACTTCCAACCCATACACAAAAAGTCCGATGAAAAATAGATGGCATCCATTACATAGGCAGGCATGTAAAACGACGGGACATTAGTGGAGGTGCTCTTTGTCCTGAATTGTAAAATATGTTTGGCCATATTATCTAATAATATTTTAGCCCGGTCAAAGATACATCCATAAGAGGCAGTTTCAATAAGCGAGACCCAATCACTAGGAAACTGAGTGACATTATGTGGGGAATATAATCAAAAAATCATAATGGAGATATAAAATAAGGGGAAATTAGGGCATGAATGGAATACTTTCTAGAGGATTCTTATTTGAAATTATTGGGGTCATGCCTCCATTCCTTAATCATTTTTGGTAAATAATTCCTTTTTTCCTCGCATTCCTTTTGAACAGACTGGTCTACAAGCTAAATATTATACAAAATTTGAGGTTCTAATAAATGATACATATCGTGAATGAAATCCCTATTTAAAGACCCAATTGTGATGCCTTAACGAGTGATAATGTGCCTCTCACTAATATCAACATTTTCGACTACCCAACATATCATATCTATATAAGGAAGTACCCTTAGTCTCTCTACAATATTATGAAGGGGAGACATTGAAGTGTTCCTCATTTTTGTTTCAAAAGTATTGAGGTCACCCTGGTCTTCTGTTGTAACTGTTGGTGAATATTCTAATTGCTATGGAAGTTCCTCTTTGGAAAAATCAAAAACAAAATTCCAAGACGCATAACCATAATCCATTTGTATATAGTGTCACAGAAAAGAAATGTATCTCACAATTTCTTTTTTATATCTTCATTGAAAGTTCCAGTCGATACTTACACATGAGCCTTCTTCTTTCCTTTGGCCCTAATAATATATTGAGGGGTGTTTCATTCAAAATTCACCTATAACAAAAATGTCAAGGGTAAGAGAAATTTTAGTACAAACATAGGACATGATGGCATAAATGGGGTTAAATCACTCTTAAAAATGGTAAGTGTGAGTTAAATGGAACCCTTATGAATATTCACCCTAACATGAAAAATGAATTTAAAACTAAAGGTGCAACTTTCAATTCACAGTTCCATACTGACAATGTTTAATAATACATATGGCACATTTATATTGGATAAGATTGATAGCTGGTTGGTGATGTGTCTCCTTACGTCATGGCGTAAGGTTGAATCCTGGAAGGTAAAGTTATGGGGTATCCTTTGCCATTTTAGAGATGGATGGGGTGATTGGGACGTGGTCTTATGTGGAATACATGCCAACATGTTCCATTGTGGGAAAACTTTTTGGTTATAAGAATTAAATAGAATGGCTCGCTGACAATTTTTCATGACCAATGAAAAATGGAAAAGGAATGACCCATTTGTGATGAGTTATCCTGTTGCTTTAAACTTGATGCTTACAAAAGGGTCACAAACTAAATATTTCGAGGCAAGGCAACGGGGATGACATGTTGAATTATTTGACGAAAGGACCAATCGACATTTAAATGCATTCATATTCGTGTGGGGCCTTGACACCTCATCCTAGTAAAGGGATCTCAGCAGAAAATAATAGTCAGTTAAGTAAACAATCGAGGTGGCCCCGCTGGGCTATGCGTAATCAATTATATTATGAGCGCACATTTCTTAATAAAGGTAAATACAATGCATCAAACAAGCTTAAAACATGATTTAAAGAGATTAAATAATCCTTGACTGCAGTGGTTCTAGGCCAAAAGTTCGAAGTGTTTGATTTGATAATGGAATTTTTTTAAAGAAAAGGGCTTAGTTAAAAAGATTTCACACTCTAAGACTTAAAAATTTAAAAACAAGGGTCCCGGCTAAATTTAAATGGGGTTGTTGTTTTCCACAATAATTGGTGATACACTAGGTAAAGCATCAATCTCTTTTTATATTAAGATAAAGAGGAATTAATGAAGTCATATACAAGAGTAGAATCAAAACGTTGCAATGAAAACGATAATTGTACTTATGATCATTAAGGAAATAAGAAGTTAGACTCATACTCATCCTTTTTCATTTATTCTTATTCTAGAAGAGAAAAAAATAGTTAATTCATGGAGGATGGGTTTATGATTTGATTAATAAGCATAGCTCTATATCTTTCTTGCCTGCTAATTATTTTGATCTTCCATACCCAATATAGCTTTGCAGCTAGTAGGCCTGTTTAGTACCCTAACGAAGTTAACTTCATGTCATGTATGTATTTACCCGCTGCCAGTGTGCTTGTTCAGTGCCTCGACAGTTCTACATACATTTCCAAACTCCAAGTTTATTTTAGAAATTGCCTTTTGATTAACTTATTAGAAATTTCTTTTAGTAATGGAATTTTGCAGGAGTTGGATGATGAGGAAGACCTTGAAGGAAATACATTTCATGATGTTGACAAGACTTTCATCTGATAATTTACCCAATTTATAAGATGATTATTATATGGAATTAAACTTATGGAAAATAGTAAACTAAGAAGTACTTTCTAAAGTAACTTCTTGATATGTAATGAATTAATCGTAAGATAATTATTCATTGTAAAAATAACGTTTGAGAACTACCTCTTGTATTTAACTTTATAAAATGAAAATTATCTATAAATAATTTATAAATAGGATTAAGAATGAAATAAGTCACCAACTATCATGAAAAAATAACAAACACACCTGATTTACATATGATTATTTACATATTTACAAAGGTGTTATTAATATTTCAAGAAAAATACTTCTTAAGGATAAGTCCATTTATAGGGATATTCTCTTTCATCCTTTCAAGGTTTTGTAAAATAAAAGTAGATGGACCTATTATTTTAGTAATTTGAAGTGGGCATAAGCATAATTTTTTAAATTTGGTATGATTTCTTCTCCCTTTGAGGAGTTTACCCCATTTTAACACTAGATCACCAACTTGGAAATTTTTTTTGCTTACTGAACTATTATTGAACCAATTCTTAATAATTTTCTGACACTTGGCATAAGTTTGATTAGCCTTTTTTCTTTCTTCCTTGAGCTTAAAAATTTGTGATAATCTTTGTTGTAGGGCAGAGCCAAGTTGTTCATGTATGGACTGTATTAAAGATAAAGAAGGCAAACAAATATTAGGTGGAAGAATAATTTCCTTCCCATGGACTAAGAAGTAAGGTGAAGTGCCTATGTATGCTTTGAAAGTTATTTTTTCAACCCATAAGACATATATTAAAGCTTTATGCTAATGTTTCTGGATATTATCTATGGTTTTTTTAATCATTCTTAAGATATTTTTGTTCGTGGATTTTGCTAATCTATTACCTTGAGGGTAATAGCTAGTAAAGTATTTTACTTTAAAACCTCTTTTTAAAGCAAATTTATTCAGCACATTTCCAGAAAAATAAAAAGCATTATCGAGCATCAAAGAGCTTGGGATGCCAAATATAGTAATAATGTGTTGATCAATAAAATCGATAACCTATTCAAAATTGACCACTTTAAGAGGAATTACCTCCACCTATTTAGTAAAATAATATTTTGTAGTAAGAATATATATATATATATTATATATATATATATATATATAATATTGTTTAGAAATACTGATGAATGATCTCACGAATTATGTCAAATCCCCATCGTTCAAATGGTTGTTTGATGCTGATCGGTTGTAATGGAAAGGATTATTTCTTATCTTGTACTGAAGCTATTTGAAAAATGTTACATTTTCTAACATAAGCATGAGAGTCCCTAAACAAGGTTGGCCAATAATATCCAACATGAAGGATTTTATGTGTTGTAGTATCTCCTCCATAATTTCCACCAGCAGCTCCATCATGCATTTCCTACAAAACCTTTTTAGCTTTAGTTTTATCTAAACATATAAGTAGTGTAGAGGCATATTTCTTTCATAAAAGTATTCCATTAAAAAGTTGGTATTTATCAGCTTTTAATCTCAGGGCTATTTTCTTCTTAGGTTCTAAATCAGAAGGAGCATGACGATGAGTTAGGAAATAAATCCGATCTGCATATTGCGAATTAGAGTGACACATGCCTATTGCACATCTTCTTCTTGCTCACCTAAGATATTTTCTAGTTGAGAAATAGTAACGATTTTACAAAAACCTTGTCCTCACACAATTTTAGTAGGTTTTATTTCCAAAACGGATTCTTGAATGACAACAAGCCAATGTGTTCTTTTCTCACCAAGGTATTTTTGTATTAGTAAATTTCTCACTATTGAGTATGGTACAATTACCTTCATATGAGATTTGAGCAAAAAGGGCCTGACATTTTTTACTGACTTGAAAACAACATAGGCCCACTTTTCAACTTCAGAATAGTTTAGCTCCACTCCTTATAATCTCCAATTGTTAAAATCTATTGGGTGTTCTGCTCCCTGATCATTTTTTTGTGTTAGCACTGCTACATAAGAATGATCATAAGAACACGTATATAAAATGAATTCTTTAGTAAAAACAGGAGTAGATAAAGATGGAGCTTGTATGATTGCTTGTTTTATTGAATCAAAGGCAGTTTTATCAACTACGCCTCATTTATAGGTTTCATTATTTATAATCATATTTTTAAGGGAAAAACTATTTGGGAAAACTCTAGAATAAAGCACCTTACAAAATTAATCTGACCTAGAAAATACTACATGGATTTCTTATTGTGGGGAAGAGAAATTTCAGAAAATATTTTACTTTATTAGGATCAGTTTTTATTCCATATTTTGAGATGATAAATCCTAATAGTTTTCCTTTAGTCAAAGCAAATAAATATTTCTTTGGATTTAAAGAGATACCATATTTCTTACATCATTCAAAAATATGCTTTAATTCATGGAGATGATTATCTCATTTATTAGAGTAGATAGTGATATTGTCAAGGTAAATTACCACTGATTTATTAATCAATCCTTTGAAGCCAATGTCCATGGATCTCTAGAACGTTGCACCTACATTGATAAGGCCAAATGGAATTTTTAGGTATGCATAAGTGCCCCATTTAGTTATGAAAGTGGTCTTCAACATGTCACTAGGGTGAACCAAAATTTGGTTATAACCTGAAAAACCATCCAAGAAAGACATTAATTCACACTAAACTATAGAGTGCAAAATTTTTTCCATTAGTGGTAAAGGAAAATTATCTTTCTCAGAGGTTTCATTCAAATTTCTAAAATCAATGCATATCCTAATGTCACCATTTTTCTTCCTTATTGGAACTAAATTGGAGACCCACAATCTTGACCCTTAATAATTTATTCAACTTAGCTTTTATTTGTGGCTAAAGATTAGGATGAATGTTTCTTAGCTTTTGTTGGACTCGCTTTATGTCTAGGAGCATTGTAATTGTAAGTTGTATGATTGAGGTATTGTATATTTTAATATCATTATAACTCCAAGAAAATACTTCTTTATACATTCTACGCAAATGTATAAAAACAAGTCTTCCATCAAAAGATAATCCAAGGCCTAAACTAATATTTTGAGGTTTTTCTCTTGTGCCTAGATTAACAACTTCAAACCTTAAGTATGAATTTTGAATTTTGCAATTCGTTGGTCTCTTGAATCTATATTTAAGGTAATATAGAACTTCTAATTAACTACAAATTTGGGCAATCCATTTTCAGTATTATTTTTCTCATAGGATGTATTGAATGGGCCTTGTCACGTGAGTCCTCATCGATGAAATGATATTCATAAGTACCTTCATATGTAAGAAAAATAATGATATATGCATCATCATTAAAAACTCGCCAATCAGCGATGTTATCAGGAATTTATGAGTGGAAAATTAATTCAACGGAAAAACGATAAGGACTGAAGTCCTCAGGTGGAATTAACTTAGAAGAAAAATTACCTAATAGATCATAACATACGTCTGTAGTCTTGGTATGGGGCTAATATTGAATGCAAGAAAGTGAGATGTCAAATCTTGCACTAATGATTGATAATGCTTCAAATGATTAGAAACACAATGGATGGTGTTTCTTACTTGTTTGATGATGATTTCTAAATCACCAAAGACTTTTAAGTACTTTACATCTAAACTTATTTCCTTTTTAAAACTTGTACAAGCGCTTCATATTCAACAACATTGTTTGTACAATCAAATTGAAATTTGCATGTCAGCATGGTTATTTCATTATTAGGATTAATAAGGATATAATCTGCACTTGAACCATCATTAGACTTTGGTCCATCAAAGTAAGAAGTCCAAAACAAATTATTTACAAATTTATCTACATGTGTTTCAACAATATTTAGACAACGTGATGTATCTGTTTAAGGCAAAATTTCATTTTGTGAAGAAACACAATATAAAGGATGAGGTGATGATTGAGTAGGGAAATTTCTGAAAAATGATTCAACTGAATAATTCCCTAGAATATTATTCATAAAAGCAACATGCTCATTATCCTCTTCCAAATTAGTTATAGTGTACTTCATATGTTTTTTCCTACCAATCATGATTCGATTAGGATTTCCATTGTAAGGTAACCAAAGATGCGATCAATTAATAACAAAGTATCCATTTAATTTCTCTGACCAATGTCTGCTAACAATAAAACCATAAACTTCAGGGATATTAGCCACTAAAATATCAATGATTTGAAAGACTTTAGGATTCGATGATAATATGATTAAAAATTCATTCATTTCACCCAAAAATTTAACTTTTGTTCTGTCCAATAGAACTATTTGAGTAGTTGATTTATGCGGCTTTACATTTAGTTTAAGGCATACTAAATAAAGCATAATATTTGATGAAGCACCGAAATCATGAAAACAATTATGATCATTTCTATTGAAGTCTTCAAAAGCCAAAAGAAAGGGAGGTGTATGAGAATTTGACCTGTCTCCAATGAGAATTTCATCTATCTGATTGATTTTATCTGAAGATGAAGGAGGAGGTTTAGAATTCATTTTACTCTTAGAAGTTTTATTGGTAATAATAGTTGACTGTAAAGGAGAATTTGAAGTTGCATTTAAAGCGTTCAATAAGAATTTTTGTTGTTTCTATAGCTTACTAACTTCATAAAGAGATATATTCGCTTTAGTCTTATTTATACCCTTAACAATATTATATTCAATATTATCAAACATTATCAGGGTTGTAGATGAGGAATAATCTGGAGGAGTTTTTATATAAGTATTATATGAAGGACTAGAAGTTTTCTTAGGCGTACCTTTTTTTGATGATGAGTCATTTGTGGTTTTTTGACTTGTTACTAGTGTAATTTTTGAGCTTTTGATTCTATTCATTACACAGGGAGCCTCTTCCTCTTGTTCTGCATCAAATGCAATGAGAATATAATCCCATAGATCATTAGCTTTAGATACTTCCTCTTCTTCAGTTGTTTCAGCTTCTTCCTCCTTCTCTTCTTCATCAGGGGCTAAGATTTGTGCATGAGATTGAGCAAGAGATGAATAATGTTGTGTATTTTTGAAGGGTATGAAGGATTCCTTAAAAGAGAAACTTTCAAGAACCCATTTCTTCAAATCAACTAGTTCATTAGACAAAGTTTTAAGAACTTTCTATAATCCTTCCATGTCAAATGCAATCTTTTTCTTTTCCTTCTCATCCTTGAATGTGAATTTCTTGGAAACTTTCTTATCTTCGACAAGGGCTTTCTTTTCGAGTGTAAGAATTCTCCTTTTAACCTCTAAATCTTCCTTCATATTGTATAAGAGGGTTTTTTGGCCTCCCCTATCATCAAACATGGCCATTGATGAAGGGAGAGCACTAATATACCAATCAACTCTAACATCTTCTCCTGGTTTCATCCATCTGGAATTTTATTTAAAGATTTATTAAATTTGAGTTAAAATCATTGTTCTTTTTTCATTTGGTTCAATATTTAAGTTAGATAATTCATTTAACAAAGAAGCGGGTGTTTTATCATCTCCAAACTTTTTTAAAAACAATTCTTCAAAGGTATCTCAACTCATAATTGAATTTCCAACTAAAGAAAAATACCATGACCCAACCCTTCCCTCAAAGGTGTAGGGAAATGATATGCACACAATGTCCTCTTTGAAAAAGCCTTTTAGATTTATAGCTAACATGAAATTATGAATGTGATCTTCAGTGGGGAGGCCATCGTCAAGATTGAACTTTGGTAACCACCTCTCAGGGTGATTCAGATTATTGTGTAATGTCGGGGTAAGAATAAGGGTTGTTTGGGTGATCCAAGGCTTGTTTTCCATTTTGGTAGAAGTAGTCAAACCTGTAGTGGAGCAGCTATAAGTATATGTAGAGGAAATATGAGTATATAACAGGTTTAAGTTCGATGAGGACAAAGATGAAGAACAAATAGTGATAAGTGAGGTTATTATTGAAGTGGAAGAAGAAGGTGGTAAGGGAGAAGATTTTAATGGTTTGGATGTGGTTAATGGAATGGTAGGAGTGAGAGGAGGTGAGGAATATGTGATGTTTTCGCTAGCAAATGAACTATAACCAGTAACAGGTTTTTTTGCAATGATTTTCTAGAGGGAAACTCGAAAGTATTAATTCCAATTTATTCACTTTGTGCTCTGGTTAATATTTGTGAAGACTTCAATGAAAAGGAAATATATCCTTCAGATATATCTAGTTGATAAGACGGTTCTCAATATATAGGAAAACTTTCGATTTTTTGGATGATCATTGGAATATCAAGAGACCTAGAAGGTTCTGCATGGAGAGGAGTGTTCATCGAAGGCTCACTAGAAAATTTTCTCACATGGATAAGAGATGTATGAGAAGGCTCAACAACTTCAAATATAGGGGGTGGAGATTGTGAGTGGGATCTAAAAGATGGATATGACAATAAGGGCGGTGACTGACTCTTAGAATGGCGAGCAATTTTTCTTTGAGATATTTTTTTTCCTTCATAGTTGGATGGCCCTCCTTCTAGCACCAAAAATGTTGATGGACAAAACTGACATCATCAACATTTTGGATGCCACCTGGTAAGAGTCCCAAATTATACCCTTTTGTATTGAAAATGGTGGTTCTTACTGGTTTACCTACGTCCAGTTACCCACAAGGTGAACCTTAAGTGGAAATGGAAAGGAAAGGAGTGGAAGTGAATTGATTATAGAAATAGAATAAAACTAATATAAGCTAATATAATAATTGATTTAATAATCTAATTTACCCAGGTATTATAGTGCATATGTGAGGTAGATAATGTAACAAGATGAAAATAATATCTCCAAAATATAACGTTTATAAACACAGTTAAAGTATTAATTTGATTAAATAGTTAAGCAAATTAATACTCCGCACAAGCATATATGAAATAGCGCTAAATCGTTCAAGATATGGGAAATAAATGAATATTCGCATATCAACAGTGATTATGCTTCAATCGATGAAAATAATATACAAAGAACAATATTTCAAGTTCAATAAATAGTTTCCTTTAAAGATAGAAATAAATCAGAGAAGATAAAAGTACCCAATCTTCTCGCAATTTTTGCATGCTAGAATCAAAGATCGTTCGTATATGTTAATAAAAATATTTAAGTACAAAAGTGCAACAAAAGCTCTTTTTTGAAAAAATTAGAACCCTTTTCTTGAGTTCGAGAGCCATATAAATAGTCTTCTTTACAAAATAGAGGGAAAAACTAAGTCTCTGATATTTCCTCAACTAAAATAAAACAAATTTGAATAAAATAGTAAATGATTACATTTTGAAAACAAAGGATTAAATCAGGTGACTGGTTGTTGATGATAAGCAAATAGTTTTTTGCCATTTTCAATGAAATTATAGAAGATGTAACAACTCATAAGGAGAATGAGGTTTTATGATTGTCTGGCAACTAAAAGTAGAAGCTTGCAGAGGTCGAAACATTTTAATTGATATTTTTGTAAGGATTTTAAGGGATTTCCAATGACTATGAGGTTTAATAAAGAATTCCCAATTTAACTCAAGATTTACTTTCGATAATTTCTCAATCCTTTTACCACATTATGTCATGTCAATCATCTATCTCTTTTGTAAAGACTATATATATGGAAGAACATCTTCTTCAAAATTTGAAATCAAATTTGCCTCTAATATAGACCGGGTGATGGATTGTACAATGGAACTCCAAAGGTCAAGAGTATCAACAACCATTTTAGTCACCAAATTATTCTATCCTTCCAGATCCCAATAACAATAGATTTGTGCATCTCATCAATTTTAGGAAGGTTTGTTTGCATCTTTGCATTGGCTTTCCATTCTAAGAGTTCATTGACGTTGTGTTTGGCCTTGTCATATTGAATTTATATATCCACTAATTCATCAACCAATGAATTACTTAACCTGTATTGCACATGTATAAGAATCAGAGTATCACAAAAGACGTGTTGTTGTTTCTAGAGTTGTGAATTAAACTCAAAGCCATCGTGTTTGAATTGGGCCAGATCAAACACTTTAGTTTTTTCTTGCTCCAAGCTATGTTGTAATTCTTTTAATTGATCATTCCTTTATTTAATCTCTACAGAATGTTGGATTATGACTAAATTAACCTATGCTTGAAACTCTTTTTGAACTTGAGAAATTTGTTGTTCCAAATGTTCTATTTTGTTCTCTTTCTCTTTAATAAACTGTTTAACATGAGCTACTTTATCTATGTTGGTTGTAGCATATTCCCTTGCATATTGTTCCACTTATTCAAATTCTTCATGAGGAGATATAGAAGCACTTCTCTAGACCAATTCTAATGAAGTGGTTTCTAAAGCAGTATTTGTAGGAGGAAAGTCACTTTTTGTTATTCTTTTCTTCCTTCTTTTCCTGATCACAACTTTATGTTGAGGATGATAGAAAACTTCAATTGGAGGGAATTCCTCAATATTTGAGTGAATTTTTTAAATAACATGGGTAGGAATCACTTGTACATTAGCCTGGGTATTAAGAAGAGACTTAGAAATGGCACTAGAGTGAGTGAGGACAAATTTCAAAGAGTCGGGAGAAGATGGTGTTGTTTGTTGAGCAATAACATCTAAATTGTTTTCCTCATAAGTATCCTTTTCCTTAGTTGTATCATTTGGTGTTTACATTATCTCCAAGAATGATTATCATTCTTTACTCATATCCTTAACTAGTGTATTGGTTGAAGAAGCTTGATCATTAGAATCTATGGAGGAAATATGCATTGGCGTAGAGATCCGTAGTGTAGACTTCAAGGAAGAGTTGATAACCTTCTCTATAAAAACATCTCCTTTTGTTAGCTTGTGTAAATGCATAGGTAGAGGAGACATCCTAGGGTCTCTAAAAATTATGAAGTGATAAAAGTTATATAGAGACAATTGTTTTTCTTTGTAACAAACTGAATTATAAGAGGAGGATTGACAACATAGATCATCATATAGATTATGGTCATGAGCATAATTTTTGATAAATGCTTCATCAACTACATTTTCGGCAACCTGAGAAGGATCATAAGCTTTTGTAGGAATGATGGTGAGCTTTAAGTCATTTTGATGAGTCTCATCATTGAGTAATTATGTGGGTCTTAACTGGCCTTAATTCACCTTCTAGCTTAGTCAAACCAACTATTCTCACAACCTATTGCATACTTTTGATTTTAATTTGCTTATGAGATGAATGAGAGTTGGATATTTTGCTTTGTGGTCTAATGTGCATGTAATGCAGGAATAAAGGATAAAAGTAAGGGGAATGCAGGGATAAAAGGTAAAAGAAAGGATCTATGGTAAAAGTCCTTGGTAAAAACTCAAATGGGACAAGGGATAGGAATTACAGGAGGTAAATCATCCTCATTTACTGCCCCTCCATTCGAATACCCTTCCATTAGCTGAGAGTACAAACAACCAAATCTGAAGTAATAAAAGACAACCAAGCAAGTGGAAGTGCAAGTAGCCTCCCTAATAGAAGGCAGCCGAGCTAGTGAAAGTGAAAGGACAAGTTACCATTAAGTTTGGAGATGTACCTCCCTAATTTTTAGGGAAGTCGTTGAGACTTTAGATGTATAAATAGAGAGGCTTAGGACCTCAATTTTTCTAGGCAGTTAACCAATAGTCAGCCAGTCAGTTAGCTAGTATTCAGACTTTTTGTCTAGTTCCAGACCAGTAACAGTCCTGATGTAATACAATTTTTGACTCATAATGGAGATGAGTTTTGATTTGAGCCAGCACCGAGTTAGGTCAGAGGGCTGAAACTCTTGGGTTAGGGCTCAACCCTAGTAGCTAAAGCTCCTCTTCCTTGTATTGTTAAGTAGATTGGCTTCATGCTTTTTTTCCATTTGTTTAATTAGATGCATTCTCATTACAACAGTAGCATAGATGCATGTTTGATTTCTCATTTAGTTAAGTAGATGCATGTTCATTCTAGTGGTTTAACATAGATTCATGGCTTTCCTATTCATTTACTGAAGTGGTTTCCTATTTCCTATTAATTTGCTTGAATAAGTTGTTGTCCATTACAATAGGGTAGAACATAGTAGTTTTGTTTCAGTTTGTCCCATTCATACTTTCATCTAATCAGTAGGCTGGAAAAGAAAAATATCCACAAGGTTTCTCACAGATGACTCGGCCTCACCTCCTCCCTTTGGGACTATGATGTGAGGAAGAAACCCTACAGCAACCCCAAAAACACAGGGTTTTGGTTTTTATAGAGGGTTTATTGTTTAATGCAGTTACGATGTTCGTCATATCGTTTCTTGGTTCGTTTCATGATCATTCACTTTCTTTCTATCCTTTAGATCTCCACCCTCTTTCCTAGACCTCACACCTCTGTCTTTCTCCTTCGGCATGAAATGCCTACGCAGGAGCTGTTGAATTCATGTTCAAAAAATTTTAACGGAAAACACCTTCCACAAGCCAAATCATCCAATCACTGCCTAAATCGCTTTTCATGCTTCACTTTTCACTTTTTAAATCCCCGCCGTCAATCTGCCTTGCCAGATCTGATGGTTATCGCATACCCGCTCGATCAATCTCTACCGTAGACCTCCCTTGACAGATCCGACGGTCCTCACGCCATATCGCGTGGACTTCCATCTGACCATTATTGGGCTGAGGACACGTAATATGGGTGGTTTCCTTATGCTACGTGTCAATCGAGGAGGCTAATTGCTCAAAATTCCACAAAACCATTTACGGCTTTGAGGGCACACGAGATCCAGCTTACTACCCTCCAAACCTGCTTGTCACTTTTTGCACATTTATTTTCACACTCTAACCTAAACCGTCAATCTTCCCTGCCATATCTGGCATTTTTTGCTTCACCTGATACCATTTCTGCATATTTTCTCTTAACTACAACCTCTGTCGTTCATCTGCCGATTGTCCACGCGATATAATCCTAGCCATCTATCTAGTTAGGCCACCATGTCCACCCATTTTCCTACGTACCCTCCTACTATCTGATCTCGACTGTTCATCTACCCTTCACCCGCCTAATCCGATGGTCCTCATGCTCTTTTGCTTCCCCACGTCCTCCTTTCGCCATTTTGGCCTCTGACCATTCTTCCGCTTAGACTCAGGCTTAGCCTAGTTCCATTTTTGACCCCTTAGTCTAAGTTTTGCTACTTTACTCCTGCAACTTAAATAGTTAACATTAGATTAGTGTTGCTTAGAAATTATGCTTAGTCTCACTGTTTTTATGATTAATTAGGTTATGGTGATTTAGGGTTTCATGTTGTTTTCTTCATTTCTGCAGTAGAATAGCTCTCCCCTAGGCTAGGTTTTATCTCCTGCCATCAACATCAAGCTTATTTTGACCCTATAGAACTCTAGATGGATCCCCTAGGGTCTCTTGCCAGATGAACAATGACAACAGGCAATACCTTCACTTCTACTTGTGTATGTATCATAATCACCTCCAAGTTTGTATGAACTCTGGGTTGATAATTAAAGATGGTAGCCCTGGGAGTTGCAACATTCTTGCTGCAATACCTAGGCTCATCACATTTAATGCCAGGATCTCCTTTTCATCATGTTGATAATTTTGAAGAGTGAGTAGACTGAATTGAACATGAAATTTTGGCTAAAATATCTTAGAAGCCTTTTTTATTTCAGGGATAATCCTGGATCCCATAGTCTAATAAGAAATTTCTTTGGATAGGAGCTTATCCGGGACATAAAGAGGGAGAACATGTGGGGGGAATTACTTACCCAAACCTAGGCAAACAACTCCTCAATAAAATAACTTCAAATTCTTAGGAAACGATTCATTGCCTTGAGGGACATCCTTGGAACTTTGGAATCAAAGATGGCTAGGTATATGGAATCTTCACAAGGTGGAAAATGAAATAGAAATGATTGAAATGATTATCTTCCCATAGGATACTGTGATAAGTGTGAATAGGAAGGGGGTCTGCAAGTGTCCACTTCCAAGCCATACACCTGAAGGCGAATGAAAAATAGATGACATCCATTACATAAGCAGACATGTAAAATGTTGGGACACTAGTGGAGGTGCTCTTTTTCCTTAATTGTAAAATATGTTTGGCCATATTATTTGATAATATTTTATGATAGTTAAATATATAACCATGAGAGGTAATTTCAATAAGTGGGACCCAATCACTAGAAAACTAAGAGACATTATGTAAAGACTGAAATTAAGATTCAATTGTAAAATTCTATCAAATTAAATGTAATTGCATACGTGATTCTCCCATCCGGTGTTAATCCACGTTGCTCCTAGTTTCTGATTCCCTTACCAAACCAACCAGTTCCTCCCTGCCTATCTGGGATCACCCTCTCCTGTTCCCAGATCCAGAGAACTTCAAAATGGAAGTCTACTGGCCCCCGTGTCCAAAACTCCAAGAACAGCTCAAAATTTCCGAGTTCTCAGTTCAAAATCGAGCCCCTGGCTCATCCCTCAAATAGTTTGATTTTCTATCACTCTTCTTTGTGTTCCCCCCACCTCTTGAAATCCTCCTTCCTCTCTTTAAATAGTAGAGGTCCCTTCACCTCTACGTATTCGTTCACGGCCTTTATGGAAGGATATTATTTTTTGTTAAGCAGTGGTTGCTTTGTCATGCTTCTTGCCTTTAATTGAATCAGATCCCCTTACAACATCGAGTGGTATCACTTTTAATTATGATGGTTGGTATTTTAATTTATTAAATAGTATATGGCTATAATGATTTTAAATATTAAATATTAAATATTATTTATGTTTATAACATATCAGGTCTAATAATAAGGTTTATGGGTTTAGTTTATTTAATATACATTTTGGGTTATATATGAGCTGGTAAACCTATGAATAGACTCAACTATATTTCTTACTAAATGTATATTCCTTCTATTTACGAGAATTAGGTATTTAATTAACACTTTTGATAATTAACTCATTTATCTTATATTTAGACGTTCTCCGTGAATAGTTGATATATATATACTAGTGCAATGTATATGATGCATGCATATGTAGCTATCATATGCATGCCTCACATGCATGCTAATATTGCTATGATGTTCGTGATTTGAGATAGGTTGTTACACATTATGTCGGGTATATATTTGACAGAGCATAGTGGCGATATAAAAAATAAGGGGTAGCTAGGGCAGGAATGGAATACTTGTCAAAGGATTCTTATTTGAACTTACTGGGTTCAAACCTCCATTCCTTAATCCTTTTTAGGAAAGCATCCCTTTTTCGCTCATTCCTTTTGAATGAATTAGTCTACAAACCAAGTATTATACACAATTTGAGGTTCTAGTAAATGATACACACTGCGAGTGCTCTCCAACTTGAAAGACCGAATTGTGATGCCTTGACGAGTGAAAAATTTCCTCTCACTGATATCAACATTGTCAACCACCCACAGTGTCACGTTTGTATAAGGAAGTAGCCTTGGTTGCGCTAGAATATTTTGAAGGTAAGACGTTGAAGCATCCCTAATTATTGTTTCATAAGTCTTGAGTCCACCCTAGACTTTTGTTGAAACTATTTGTAAATCTTACATCTTCACTGGAAATTCCTCTTTGAACAACTCAAAAATATAATTCTAAGATACATAACTAGAATTCGTTGGGTATACAATGTTAGAAAAAAGAAACATATTTAGGAACTTCTCATTGATATCTTCTTTGAAAGGTTTGTTCCCTACTTGCACGAGAGCCTTCTTCTTGCCTTTGGCCATAATAGTAGCTCAAGGAGTGCTTCGTTTAGAATTCACCTATGACGGAAATGCAGAGGGTAAGAGAAATTTTACCAAAATCAGAGCACATGCTAGTGTAAAAAGGGTTAAATCACTCTTAAAAATGGTGAGTGTGAGTTAAATGGAATCATTATTAATATTCACCGTAACAATAGAATGCATTTAAAACTAAATGTGTGACTTTCAACTCACAGTTCTATAATGACAACGTTTAATAATACATCTAGCACATTTATATTATATAAGATCAATAGCTGGCAGGTGATGTGTCTCCTTACGTCATCCCATAAGGTAAAGTTATGGTGTAGCCTTTCCCAATTTAGAGATGGACAAGGTGAGTGGAACGTGAGCTTATGGGGAATATGTGCCAACATGTACCATTGTGGCACAACCTTTCGCTTATAATAATTAAATGGAACGGCTCGCTAACCATGTTCCATACGAATGAAAAAGGCGAAAGGAGGGACCCATTTGTGATGAGTTGTCCTACAGCTTTAATCGTAACACTTACAAAAGGATTTCAAAGTAAATATTTCAGGGTGAGGCGGTAGGGATTATGTGTTGAACAATTCAACGAAAGGACCAATCGACATTTAAATGCATCCATATTTGTGTGGGCCTTAACACCTCATACCGCTAAAGGGATCCCTACAGAAATAACATCATCAATTAAGTAAAGATTCCTTACAGAAATAACATCATCAATTAAGTAAAGATTCAAGGTCTTCTCTCAAACTTCATTGAGTACAATGACTTGCTGTGGTGGTGGCTAGAGGGGTGGATTCCCCTTTCCCGTGAGTCTTCTCTTGCTAAAACCATAGGAACTTAGTATACCCGACTTGCAAGTGGTTGGTTATGCTCTTGGTGTTATAGTGGCAGCTATGAGGTTTGATCCTTTGGTCTCCCCTAGATTAGGCCTCGCAGTTACCGATTCACCATGTGGTTAAAAAAAAAAGATTCAAGGTCTTCTCGTTGGGCTACGTGTATGAAATTATATTATGAGTGTACATTTCTTAATAAAGGTAAATGTAATGCATCAAACAAGCTTAAAACCCTATTTAAAGAGATTAACTAAGTCTTGGTTGCGGTGGTTCTATGCCAAAAATTCTAAGTATTTTATTTGATAATGAAAATTTATAAAGGGCTTAATTAAAAAGGTTTCACACTCTAAGGCTAAAAATTTAAAAATTAAGGGTCCCATTAATATTATGGACAAATTTAAATTAGGAGTTGTTGATTGCCACAATATTTGGTATCTAACTTTTATACTATTTGACTTACTATAAAGTTTCGTACAAATTTTAAACCCATCAATTAAATCAATTATAGTTTACAATCTCATTTATTATAAAACAATATGACAAACATGATTCAAATACTTCACTTTTTTTAAATACTAATTAACGTGAAGAGTTTGTAATTACAAGACATGAGCTTTGCATTCTATCACCACATACAACCTTTCCATACAACAATGTACTAACAAATTCCTTTGGTTTTTCCTTAAATATATTCTTTCCTACTGAAGTTGAACTCACAAAAATAAAAATAGCATTTTATAGAATGGCTTGGCATATTAGACTTAAAAATTCATAAATATTTTACCTTACTTTATTCAGCACGAGTATAGCTTTATAATGAATTTTAGTTGAACTAATTTTCCCATTTATCTTATTTATTGGAAAACCATGTCTAATATATCCTTATGGCTAAGCATAATGTAAGACTAAACAAATTTCTCATAATGTAATAAGATAATCCAAAACATAGCAGTTTAATTTCAAACAAAAATTCAAATTAATAGATTTAACAACATATTATTTGTCGATTAATATATAGGAAAACTATCCGATATAAATTAATACTTCAAATAAGAAATAAATAAATTATCTGATACGGGAAACCTTCTCTCCCTTTTTTTTTCATTTCATCATAAAGAAAATATCTTGTTTTATTTATGCACCCAAAGGTCTTATAATTTTCACGAAAGTGACAACCTTTGCATTGGGAATCATCTAACTTCGAGCATGTATTGTTGTGATTAAAATATAGTTTTGTAGTAAATAATAATTTTTTTTATTGAACATTTAATTTGTTAAAAAAAGCATTTTGACATTCTGGAATCAACTAGGTTAGGTTCTTACTCATGTGCTACATGATGTCAATTTCGATGGAAATCACTATAAAATCCATCACATTAATGTAGTCTCTCTCAATGAAAAGACTTAACTGAGGATTTAGACCAGCAATTTTCAAAATGAATGTTGCTAACTAATCTATATCCAAAGACTTGTAGAAATTTAAAAAATAATTAAAATTGTTTTTATACCCGAGATGTAGGTAGATGCTTTTATTATCAAAAATTTCTTTTAACAACCGAATAGAAAAATTCCTACAACCAACATAAGAATATGATGTAAATATCTACACTCGTCATTGAATCTTATAGTGTCCAACTAATCTTAAAAGTGATTTAGGAAATTGTTAATGGATTGACAATAATTACACATTTGTATTGGGCTCGAGAATTCATCAACATCCTTCTTGTATTCAAGACTAACTCTTGTTTTTATGATTATAAGAGTCAACGAGTCTAATTGGAAACTTATTAGGAAACCAAGATGGACTGGATTTTTTGAGAATTAAGGCCAATTTTATGTATTAAGTGTAATAGGGTCGTACAAACAAAGAAATTTATCTCAAACAACAACTTCAAACTCATAAATTTGACATCACTTCCTTGATTGATCATTGGTAAAATCAATATTGTAGATAAATAATGATATGATTGATGTGTAAATGCATCTAGTGTACATATTTTCCTACCAAGTGTGTCTGTTGGACTTAAAATTCTTGAAAGATTTCTATTTGAAATTGAATTGAGCAGCATTAATTTGGGACTCCATTGGAATTAGTTGAATCAACCCTAAGATTATTTTCTCTACATTTGGCTACATCACCCTCACCAAAGTGATGTTCTATGATATAGTAACCAATTAAAGGATCCAACATCCAATACCTCTTTTAATAACCTACAACAGGATTATCAATGGTTTTTTTGGACCTGGCTGAATTAATCCTCTACTTTTTGCCATTAACATTACTATGTTGCATCGTCACCCGTAAGGGAACATCAATTAAAAGGGATCAGAATCAAGTAAATTAGTTTTTTATTCCTAATATAAACTTTTATTTTAAAAGTGTGGAGATCATAATATAGTTGTGGAGATGATTTTATTGGCATTGTGAGGGGAGATTACATAACCTAAATGCCTAGATTTGATTCCAAATCATATTGATGCCCCCAAATCAAGAAAGTACACTAGTAGCCACAAACTTTTAATGCATAAGAGTTATCACCATGAGGAAATCCATGATAAAAAAGATAAATCTGAGAAATTATAAGATGTCCGTCTGCAAATTCCAAGGATGATGTTTAGAGTCCAGACGAAGGGCCATTTAAGTAGGCCTATTTGGTAACAAGCAATGAAATTACTCAATTAATTTTTGGATTAGTAAATGTATTTTTAGTATTTCTTTAATGTGGTAATAATGCACACCCATGGTTTCTTCCTTTATGCGTCCACTCTCCTGAACTTGGACAAAACTAAAAATTACTACTAATTCTTACATGATGAGCTCGGATGTTGGGGAGAATAATTTTTGGCCATTCAAAAGATGAGGGTTTTGTATCATGGTAGTGATATCCAATCACTGCTAACTCTTCAAGAAAACACCAACATAGGAATGATTGAGAAAGATTTGTGGCAATGACAACAATATCGGGGATATACAGGGATTGAACTAGAGTTACCTTGGATGTTACCATAGTGGGGGACAGTGCCGATGCCGGTGCGTGAGAGATTGAGTTTGTCAATCCTAAGATGAAAATGAAATGGAGATCCATATCCTCCCTATTCAACAACTTGTATTAATTTCAAGCCCAATTTTTTTATTTTAAATACCAAATGCTAAGGCATTTGAATTTTGAAATCCTTGGCATGAAGGTAGTTTTGAATGCATTTAAGTTCACATATTATCCACCACTTGCATCAACTTCTAGGAGCTAGAGAAATTGAGGTGCTAGAAATAAGAAGAGTTATGGAGTTGTTTAAATATTGAAAGTATTAATGGAATTAACAACTGAGACGGATGGGGCCTAGTTGGCCACATCAATGAGCTTGAACAACCTACAATTGAGATACCACTATTTAGGATTACTCTTTTGTTTATTTTTTTTTTATTTTTACCACCAGGTTTATAAGGATTCTTAGGTGTTGTGGACTTCCCTGTAGTAATGTTTTATTAAACATTTTGACTTGATCAAATTATTAAAAAAAAAAATAGAAATAGAAATAGAATAAAAATAAAACAAATACAATAAACCCAAGCTAGATGCATCTTAAATCCATATTTACCAAGTGTCGAGAGGGATAAAAATCTTGAGATTCAAACCTCTTTTAAAGTAAAAATAGATTTGATCCCTCTCGATTCTTAGTAGATACATAATTAAGATGGATCTAGGTTACTTGTATAATTAATACTAATGTTATTACTTAAATATTATTAATAGTAGTAATACTAATAATAACCTTAATGTTGTTAATAAAATTAATGGTAATATTATTATACTATAATAACATCGAATTATTATATTTAATCATTCTACTATATCTAATTATTACATTAATATTATTAATGTCAGATCTAAGACTTTTGTGATCCATAATGTAGATATAAGTCTTTTGGATTAATCACATTGTTAGGATTTGGTTGATGTTTCGAACCAACTAATGTGGTTCATCCTAGGGATGAACCACATTAGTTGGTTCGAAACTTCGACCAAATCCTAACAATTATTAATGTCATTAATACTATTAAATTTATTAACTAGTTAAGATACATCTTAAGTTGGATCTATTAAGCGTCAAGAAGGATCAAATATCTCGGGGTGAAAAACTCTTTTTTGAGTGAAAAACTTGAGGAAATGTTTTCAACTAGAGATATTTGATCCCTCTCCACACTTGATAGATCTAGGTTTAAGATGGATCTAGGTTGGTTTCAATCATGTGCGAACACTTGAAAATTTGTTGAACATCTAATTATTTTAATAATTTTAAATATGTTAAATATGTCTAAGATTAATATGGTCATTTTAATTTAAATTTTCTCATTTAACTTTATTTTTTTATATGACAAAAAATATTAATAGCTTAAATGATGAAAAATAATGAAATAATTTTTTTGAATGGAAAGTGACAATATAACGATGTTGAATGATAGAAAATGAAAATAATAAAAATGTAATCAATTACAAATAGTCTTCATTGTGATCATTCTCAAACTATTTTCTTCTACTATTCTTACTGTCACACATGTTAGTTTTCTCATATTTTCATATCTATCATATGAAAATGGTGGTTGAAATCATAGACCATTCAAATTTTTAAATCGAGCTATTTTAGTAAACACCGTACCTTTCCTCTCTTGCTTTCCCATATTAATAGTAGCTTTATTCAAAGTCAATCATTGTGACTTATGGAATGTTAAACCCCAAGTAAGTTTCAATGGTAGTTGCTTTCTATCACTTTGTTTGAAAGCAAAGTGACTAACAATGTTGAATGATGGAAAATGGGAATAATAACATTGTAATCAATTAAAACTAGTTTATAGTTTCAATAAGCAAACATTTCAAGTAAGTGAAAATTTTATTTAAGATGAAAATTAAAGTGATTTATTTATGGTTGAATTACTGGAACAAAACAATTAATGCACATCGTCAATATTTTTTTGTGCCTACACTGAAATGAATGCTCAATATTAATCTAATTACTTTGAAAGAAATGTACATCATCCAACTAGATACATCAAAATAGAAATCAACTCCTCCACTAAAATCAATGCATCTAGTGTAAGGAATCAAATAGAATTAGAATTGAATATCTAGATTGAAATCAATGCACCTCTTGTGAGAAATAAAATAGAATTAGACATCAATATCTAGAATGAAATCAATGCACCTAGTGTAAGTAATCGAATAGGATTAAAAAACAAAATCTAGATTTAAATTAGTGCATCTAGTACAAGCAATGAAATAGGATTAGAAATCAACATCTAGGTTGAAATCAATGCATTAGTACAAGAAATCAAATAATATTGGAAATCAAAAATCACACTGGAATGAATGCATCTAGTGCAATCAATCAAATAGGATTAGGAATCAACATCTACAATGTAATTGATGCATCTATTTTAGTTAAAATCCAAAATATTCATGGATTTCTAAATCCAAATTCTTTTACATTTTGTAAAAACCTTACGTCCTCTTCCTCTAGGGATAATATTGTTTAATTATAATATAATACTATATTATATCAATATTTTTAGTTCTGTCTCTGTTTATTATTCCCTTTCTCTCCCCCCTCCATATTTTTGTCTATATACCGCCCTCTCTCCTTTCCTCTCTCCCCTCCCTTTATTCCCCTTCATCTCTCCCCCATCTCTCTCTCTCTCTCTCCACCATCTATATCAATATTTCCCTCCATCTTTCTCTCTTTCTCTCTCTGGTACACCCATCCAAATGCACATGCTCTCTATCTCCATATATATCTCTCCCTCCCACCTGCCCCTCTCTATCTCTCCCATCTTCCCTCTCTCCCCCTTTGTCTCTCCTTCTATCTCTCTATCGCACCTCCCAAACGTACACACTCTCTCTCCATATCTATTTATATCTATCCCCCTCCCTCTTCATCTCCTTGTCTCTCTCTTCCCTCTATCTCTTTCTCTTCCCCTTCTCTCACTCCCCTTCTCTCTCTTCCATCCCACTCTCCTCTATCCATCTCACCCTTGTCACTCTCTCTTTCTCTCTCTCCACCTTTCTCTCTCTATGTATTTCTTCTTCCCTCCCTCACTCTCCCTCCAACTCCATCTCTCACTGCTTTTCTCTCAATTCATCTCTCTGCCTTTATTTCCCACCACCCTCTATCTCCCTCCCCATCTCTCTCTCTCTCTCTCTCTCTCTCTCTCTCTCTCTCTTCCAAATCTATCACTATCTCCCTCCCTCTATCTCTTTGTCCCCCTTTTCCCCCTTCCATCTATGTGCCTCCCTCACTCTCTCTTCCCCTTTGCTCCCTCTCTTTCTCCTCTCCTCTCTCCCTAACTCTTTGTCCATCTCTTCCTTGTCACTCAAACTCTCTCTCCACCCTTATCTCTCTATTTCTTTGTTCTTCACTCCCTCTCTCTCCCTCCCTATCTCGTTCTCTCTCTCCACTCCTCTCTATTTTCCTTCATCTCTCTTCCACCTCCCTCTCTCTCTCTCTCTTTGCCCCATCTTCCCCCACTCCACCTTTCTCTATCTCTATCTCCCTCTCTCTCCATGCTCTCTCCACCTCTATCTCTCTATAAATTTTTTCTTCCTTTCCTCTCCCCCCCTCCAACTCCATCTCTCTTTCTACATTCATCTCTGTTAGTATCTCATCCTTCTCTCTCCCCCCTCCTCTTTCTCTCCCTGATTTAGGAGGATATTGGTGGCCACCCACCTATTCCAATTGGACCCCCACCATTGTTTCTTTCAATTTCCTTAATTGTATCACAATTTGCTATTTTTGGCATTTTTTCGGGTCCTAGACTTCTAGAGCCGTTTTGAGGCCCTAAATGACATTTTTTTGGAAAAAGTGCAAACCTGTGGCCCATAGTAAGGATTTTCAATATAAATTTGTATTCCTTGGAGAAATATTTCTAATGAGGTATCTTACGCATCAAACAGAGATCATATGCCAAAGTTTCAAACCGAGAATTTTATGTACCAATTTACCCCAACAGGGCCCATAAACGTTTAATGCTTCATCTCCAAGGGTTAGGTTTTTGGATGTTTAGGGTTTTCCATTGTTTCTTAATAATAAATAGGCCTTTGATCCTCATTGTAACATAGTTCATAAGGCATGTAGTCACCACATCTCTTCTAAGAGATAAGCTACCACCACCTGAGCTAGTTTATTTCCATTCTACATGCAAGTAGTTTTCAGTAGTTTGTTATTAATGAATTGAAGCTTTGTTTTTGTTGTATATGTATTTCATTTTGTTCCTTCATAAATATTTATCGGTGGTATCAAAGTGGTCTACTCTTTCTCTATTTTTTGTGCATATCCCCAACGAGGTTGGGGTATAAGGAGTTGGGACTTGAACTAGTTGAGCCTTTGAACGACTGTCCATGCCAACACTGACGGCCTCCCATGGAAGAAGGAAATAAATATGAGGGAGCAGGAGATCCTATCAAACTATTTCTCGAAGACTCCCTCAAGCGACAAAGGAACAAGATGATGGAAAACTTTGCGTAGAACCTTCGGCGAATGACCACCGACCACGCATCTTCATCTAGCAGTCTCTTAGGAGGCATCACCCACTTTAAGGTACAAGTCAACTTTGATATCCCTATATTCGAAGGTAAAATAGATGCAAATGTTGTGGATAAATGGTTGAATCTATTGGAAGGTTATTTCTCAATCCATAATTTCTTCCATAAGGAGAATATTATTTTTGCACTACTTAATGTTGGCCCCCATGTCAAGGACTAGTGGGAAACTTACTGTGAGAAAAGGGACAAGGAAATCTCTCTGTTTAAAACTTCCCCCGCTTGGAACTATTTCTAAGAAGCTTCCAAGGAACATTATTACCTCATGGGGAGCTATGAGGGCAAGTACATATAGTGGAAAATACTACGACAATAAAGGGACAAAGATATGCATGAGATCACGAATATTTTTCATATTCTATGCACAAAGTTGGGTGTCAAAGACTCTAAGAAACATCTAGTGCTCAAGTATTTTGGTTGTCTACATGAATATATTCAGGAAGAAATGGAGTTCCTAGACATCTCCTCACTTGGCGTAGCATAACAATATGTTGCCAAGATTAAACAAAAAATTAAACAAAACAAGCGTGACTTTGGATCTATGAATCAATAGTAGGGAAAGAGTGCCCCCAAACCATAGAACAAAGGACGTAGCCAAAGTGGAGTGATCCAGGACAACCCATCGAAGACACAAGAAAATAATGGCACCACAAATATGAAGAAGGACAAAAGAAAGTGGTGTGAGTTCCACAAGAGCCCCACTCACAACACAAATGAGTGTTGCACCAAGGAGTCATTGGTGGTCGAGCTAAAAGCTTTAAAGTCCAATGCATGTTCTGATTTTGAGTCAGAACCCAGCAAGGGGAATCATATTATTGATTCAGAACCCAGTGCCACCATTGCCACCACCAAGGCCCAAAATATTGAGTCCAAATACCTAGAGGAGGGGGAGTGTCTCTTCCACTCATAAATGTGGGTGACGGGTTCTCGACTGCAATTCATTGTCGACAATGGGAGCCAAAATAACATCATTTGAGCAGAGTTCATGAAGTGGTTGGGAATACCAACCAAATCACGCCTGAAACCATACACCATCGGGTGGCTTCACCAAGGACGATATCCCTACATTAACCAACAATGTCACCTTCCCTACAACATCAAGCCCTTCACAAATGAGCTACTGTGTGATGTTGCTTCTCTTCAAGTTTGTGATGTGTTATTAGGAAAACCATACTTTTGGAATCATCCTGTTGTAGTATGATTCCAGGCCTCACACTGTTATTATTACTTTGGGCAATAATTAATACATGATACTGAAGGTAGCCCCACCTACCACCATCTCTTTGATCTCTGCTAAGAAATGTGGTAAGATCATCTACCAAACCAAGATTTTTCTTCTTTGTGATTCACTCTCAAATAAAGGAGAATAGAGTGGCCACATCCATGGGCCCCAAGAAGGGTTCCCCCATGCAGAAGAAGAGGTGGATAAGGTCACGGAAGAATACATGGACATATTCTACTCACCCACAGGGGTACCTTTGCATTGTCATCTGAGGAATTCGATCAATTTGACTCCTGGAGCACCTCTACCCAGTGAGTCGATATACCACCGCTCCATTATGTAAAATGAAGAAATCAAGTGGCAAATCTAGGAATTGTTGCAAAAAAGGCACACCATAACAAGTTACTCACCTTGTGGGAGCTTGATTATACTTGTATAGAAGAAAGATGGAACATGGATATTCTGCATTGATTATCGGACACTAAACAATATCATTTTTAGGAAAAAGTATCCAATCCCATGGATTGATGACCTTCTTGACTAGCTCAAGGGGGCCAAGTATTTCAGCAAAGATTGATTTCAAGTCTAGTTATCACTAGGTGCCAATATAACCCAAAAATAAATGAAAGACTGTCTTCAAATCCAAGGAATTCCTTTTCGAGTGGTTGGTCATGCCTTTTGGGTCGACCAATGCCCCTGCAATTTTTATGAGGCTGATGGATGACATCTTGTATCTCTTCACCAACTCGTTCATGGTTGTATATATGGACAAAATACCCATCTTTAGCAAGAGTTGGGAAGAGCACCTACAACACATTCAATAGGTCCTTCAAACCATACGACATCACAAAATATGTGCCAACTTGGAGAAATGGACATTTGGAATGACCCAGGTCCAATATCTAGACTACATCATTCATGAGAAAGGCGTGCATGTGGATCCAGCTAAGATCCAAGTCATCCGGGATTGGCCAACCTCGACCACTCTAACAAAACTTCACATCTTTTTGGCCTTACCTATTTTTACTAGAGGTTTGTGTTGGGATTCTCTCATATCACTTGGCCTCTAAGTCAGATTACCAAGGGCAGAGGGAAAGAAAAGTTTTTCTGGTCTGAGTCCGAAGAGAAGGCATTCATTGAGCTAAAGCACTGCCTCTACTCTGCACCTATACTCACATTGCCAGACCTGCAAAAAACATTTAATATTGAGACAAACACCTCTGATTATGTGATTGGTGAAATTCTCAGCCAATAGGGGCAGCCAATGGCCTATCATAGTGAGACACTTTCCAATATAATTAAGCAATACCCCACCTGTATTAAAGAGATGTATTTCATCATGCATGTGTTTCGATAATGGAAACATTACATTCTAGGGAAGGAGATGGTCATCCACTCAGATCATCAACCTCTTGAGTTTATCTAAACACAAGGGAAGTTGCAAAACAAACTTAATCATAATAGGTCTATATATCTGCAACAATTCTACTTGAACATTATATACAAGAAAGACACCACCAATCATGTTGCAAATTTCCTCAGTTGGCACTCAGTTGTAGAACTGAATACTGTTCTCAACTCTTGTGGCCACGAGACCTACAAATGGACACAATTGTACCAAAGTTATCCATGGTTCGCCACCACATACCAAATGCTAGTGGATGGCAAGAAAGTTCCATATTTCCACCTCTAGGATGAATTATTATGCTACTTGGGGAACCTTTGTGTTCCTTCGAGCAAGCATTCCAAGCTTATTTGCTAGAGACACTACAGTTGGGTCACAAGACACTTTGGTGTGGAGAAAACTATGGCTGTAAAAAAAAAAACATTTTTATTGGCAAAACCTCTTATAGGATGTTGGAAAATATATATTATCCTGCACTACCTATGCCATCACAAAACCAACCATCAAGAAGCAAGGCTTGTACACTCCTCTGCCTAGTCCCAGCCAGCATTGGGAATCCATCTCCATGGACTATTTGTTGGGCCTCCCTTATAGAAAGCATGCTAATGACTGTGTATTTGTGGTCGTGGACATATTTTCTAATATGGATATATTGGTGGCTTGCAAGAAGATTATCACAGTGGTGGACATTGCCAAACTCTTCTTTAAATGAGTATGGATACATTTTATAATCCCATAGAAAATTATATTAGATCAGGATAGCAGGTTCCTTAGTACATTTTGATCAAGCCTCTAGGCATTTTTTGACACTAAGATCACCAATTGGACTACATACCATCCCTAGACTGATGGTGAGATAGAGGTCGTCAACAGAATGATAGTGCACATACTACACATGTACAAATCCAAGCATCCATGAACCTAGGATGAGAGCCTTCCTTAAGTGCAGTACAATTATAATAAAGGTCTCCATAGCTTGACTAGTTGCAGTCCCTTTCAAGTGGGTCTAGGCTTTCAACCATTGTGTATGATTGATGTTGTCATGGCTTATGCAATTACATAGACAAAATCCCTAGATGTACAGTCTAGGGCTGATAAAGCAACCTGGTTTATTGAATGCATCTAACACATCCCCTAGTAGGTGCATGACATCTTGGATAATTCTAATGCCAAGTAGAAGCAATGGCATGATCAACATCGAGTACCACACAAGTTTTGGATGAGTGACAAAGTTTGGTTGCTTTTACAGAAATAACGCCTTTCCACAACTCATCAGAAGCTCATACCGCTATAATATGGGCCTTACACCATCACCAAGGTTGTGGGAGATAATTATTTTAAGCTCAACATTTCCACTTTCCTTGGCCTAAACCTAGTGTTCAATGTGGACTGCCTTCGACTATAGTTTCCACCATTATTGGCACATCAGACATTGCAAAATAACTCACACCAATAGATCTGAACCCATATTGCATGGATCATGCCACAATTGATCGCATCATGGACACATAAATCAATAACACTCGTCAATAGAAGATCCAACCATATTAGGTTGTCAAAGTTGGCTAACTTCGGCACCAAGGCAAGTGGCTCACTAGGGACCAAGTTCAACATAAGTTTCCACATCTCATGGAGGCACTCAACACAATGGGGACCATTGCTTCCTAAAGGGGCAGACTAATCCAAGTGGATATTAGTGTCCACCCGTCTATTCCACTTACCCCTAACTATTGTTTCTTTCAGTTTCCTTAATTGTAGCACAATTTACTATTTTTGGTAGTATTTCGGACCTTGAACTTCCAGATCCATTTTAAGGCCATAAACGACTTTATTTTGGAAAATAGGAAAACACATAGCATATGATAGGGGTTTTCAGTATAAAGTTGTAGTCCTTGGATAGAGCTTTCTAATGAGGTATCGTGCGCGTCAAACTGAGATCGTATGCCAAAGTTACGACCCCGGGAAGTTGATATACCAATTTACCCCAACGAGGCCTACAAACGTTTGGTGCTTCATCTCCTAGGGTTAGGTTTATTGATGTTTAGGGTTTTCCATTGTTTCTCAATAATAAATAGGCAGTCAAGTCTCATTGTAACACAGTTCAGAATTCATGTAGCCACTACATCTCTCATCGGAGATAAGTAACCATCACTTGAGCTAGTTTATTTCCATTATGTATGTAAACAATTTTTAGTACTTTGTTATTAATGAATTGAAGTTTTTTTTTTTTTGTTTTATCTCTAAGTTTTTTTTTTATATATGTATTTCATTTCATTCCTTCATAAATCTAGACCCACCCCCCTCCGCCCCGCCTGCCTGATTGGTCATCCCCTCCCCTCCTCCCGATATGATTGATAATTGCCACTCTGTGTAATCAATAATATATGTAAGGTCTAATATAATAATACTTATAATAGAGATCCTTCATAATATATTGGAATAATAATAATCAATTGTATTGATTATTATACCAATAATAATATATAAAGAAATAACGTTTTAAATAAAAATGGTATGTTAACTTTACATTATAGACAAACCAACTTATTCTTATTAAATTGGTAGCTCTATGCCTTACATTTTACATTACATTTTATATTGTATTTCACATTTTACACTACACTTTACATTTTGTATTTTACATTTTGCTTTTCACTTTACATTAAGTTTTACATTTTACATTTATATATATTTTAATTTGAATATTAATTAAAACATATGAAGCCCACATTTATTTTTAAAATCATAAGGCACTAGATCTATACAAATTAAACAATTACACTAATAATTTTAAATTTTTTAAAAATCTATACTTGTTTTTGAACAAATTGATGAACGAAAATCTTGGAAAGATAGATTTATCAAGATATGTATTGACTTCAAAATTTTGAATGTTGTTGCTCTGTAAGATGGTTTTTCTTTCCCTCCCATTAGCAAATTAAAAAATTATGTAACAGACTATGAAATGATGTCATTGGAAATTACAAAATATCCACTCATACCTCTCGATGGATTCTCTAGTTACAACTAAGTCTTTCTCTCAATCAAAAATCGTCACCATAGTTCCTTCCGATAAGAATGAGGTACATGTTGCAGTGATTTAGTCCATTAATGAGACTACACTATTTAATATTAAAACAATAATTTCTTAACTTATGATAAATTAGTATTTACATTGCACGTATTGCAGTGATTTAGTCCATTAATGAGACTACACTATTTAATATTATAATATAACAGTGCATTTAAAAGCAGGCAGTGTTATTTTATTTTTAACCCGCAACTACACATATTTGGTAGTGAGGAGAATGTAAATGGGAGATCTTTCATAAATTTCAAGAATATCTTTTTATAATTGAATGTTTAAGTTTCATTGGTTATGTTTTATGCCTAAGTGGTATAATAACATTTTTACGTCGATAGGCATCCCTCCTATTGGAGTTGGGCACTTTAATCATTTTCTTAATTAATATTTTTGGTCGAACGGCCTAAATTGAAATACTCCAGTATATTCTCGTAGTCATTGCTAAATCAATGAATGAAATTCGTAACAGTAACTTTCTTTCATATCTAAATCACATGTTTAAAGCATACTTAAATTAATTTTTTACAAAGAATGATTAAAAATTTACCATACCATTTGTTAATCGCCACCCATTATGATTAATATGAAGTGGAAATATTAAAAATTGTTTTGAAATGTACGAATCACCATCACCATCTATTTCAATTACCTTAGGAACACTAATAGTTTCAATTCCACCTAGAAATCACTCACCATTTCAATTCTCCTATACGAAACGTGGCCAGAGGGATGTAAGACATTGGTTTAGCATGACAATCACTAACAGTTTCAATTTCATATAGCCATCACTTGTCGTTTCAATTGGCCTCCTCCATGCAGATAACCACACATTAGATGGAGCGACACATTAGATGAAGCTTTGCTCGAGGGATGTAACATAGTGTATGTCTCGAAAATGTAAGATAGTGTATGTTAGGAACTATGCATGTAATGCAAATTGATACAGTTGCAGAGATTTGGCAGATGAACACATGATCCCCTCAAAGACATGGGAAAAACTCTTGTTAAGGGGATATTCCATGAAGGCTCGCCATTATGGATGAACTGCGTAACCCGAAGCGGAGTCTAGCGCTTGCTCTTATATTAATCGTCGTCGGCTTTTTGCTCCTTGATTCCTATCATGTCAATCTGGTGATATCATTTATTTCGTAAAGAAGCATGGATTGCCTTCGCATGGTCCCTCTATATCAATACATGAATCCCAGTCCCCAACACTCTCACCCTTGATCGAATCAATTGGTGGAATTCCTTATAAAAGAAGCTCTGTCCATGAGGTGATTGAACCTAATATCGTTGAATATTTTTCTGTTTTCTCATTGATAATAGTCAATAGTGTTTTGAGAAAACATTTAGATAGGTTAGCCAATTTTAATAATATTTTACGATACTTTTATAATAATTTTTAGTTAATTTAATGGGTTTTAAGAAATGGGAATAGAATTGAATTGAATTTTGTTTTGTGGATGGATGCATGTTAAGAAATGCAGAAGGGGAGGCATAATGTTCCGAAGGTGGAAATCGACTTGAGACACGCTTGGGTAGCCATAAGGAAAGAAATTTTAGAAAGGGAATAGAAAATAGAGCTGGGGGATTTCTCTGTTCCAATTGGCAACATCTACCGAAATGCTCATGCCTTTCAGCAGTAAAAATTTATTTCAAAAATATATATACACACGCTAGTTCGTTATATCTTAAATACATGGATTTCGGTCACTATTAGTAGAGCTTATTTGATTTGAATTTCCTACGTTTTTGTCATCAGGAGTTACAGGGAACTGGAGTTAGAGCTTATTTATTATCTATTATTAAGGGAGATTACAAAGCATTCCAAGATCTTCATATACCGAGAGGGGGAATGATGGTAGGGGTGCAAGCGTGATTGACAAACATTCAAAACCTTTCACAATTTCTTTTAATCCCGACAGAATTCCTTCTTGAGTCTCAATCAGAATATCATTCATTTACCCTTAGATCGGACTGTTTATTCATTAATGGGCTAACTCTTTTTATAACTGCAATAACCAGAGTTTCTTTAAAAAAAAAATTGGATGCATTTATTTAAAAGGGATGCAATGCGATATTATCACAATTGCACTTCGCAATACACAAAGAACTGGGGCTATTACCTTTGAATGTTTCGATCTGATAAAACTCAGCGATCACTGTATCGCAATCGTAATCTTCATAAGCCAAAGCTCCTATTTGAAGCGACGTGGTAATACTTAGCGATATCCGATCGCATATCACAATCGTAATGCTCCCAGGTCTGTTTCCTTTCATCCCTTTCTTAGCAAGCGATGCAATATCATTTTTTTTGGTCAAGTAAGAATGGAGCTTTCTATTAATCGAAAAAGTACATTACATATTTTACAGGGTAAACCAAACTTCCTTTTGTTTACTAAAAGATGGTCCACATGACCTATTAGAAGCGAAATTGGCTTTAAACCTTTAAAACTTGGAACCATCCCCTCTATCGGGAGATATGGATTACACAGGTAATACACAAAAATATGGCCCACAAACCATAAGGTCAGACTTCAAAATTATTACATTTGCGACCATAAAAAAATAACAGGTCCGCACTCCCGATACAATGCCCTCCCATATGCTCACCGAACCCCGATCATCGATTGGCCTGACATCCTCCGTCCATCTCATTCAAAGATAAATGGCTATCATCGAATTGTATATTCGCATCCGACCCTCCATTTGCACGACCGACCCTCCACCATTGATCTACCCTTCGTGGATCCAACAGTCCACGCAAATTTCAGGTGGACAAGTAGCTCGAGGATTACCAGCCCAAAAAGCGGTATCGTCTTTCCTCCTCACTGCTACGTGTCACTTGAAGAGTGGAATCGGAGGCCTTCCTTGCAATACCGGTTACCACTTAGACCCCATCCAAAATATCACTTGTGGTTCGAGAAACCACTTCCTCATTAATTAACTTGTACACTTTTCCACCGAGTGAAGACCGTTGATCCAACCCATCGGACGATTCCCATTCCTTCCTCCCTACATTGTTGATCTTTTGCTTTTCGATGGATTTACACTTAAACCCTAGTTTCTCTACTTTTCGATGAATCAATGTGTCACCATCGATCCATACAGTGATCAGTGAACAAACAAACCTACAACACTTCCAGAATCGGTCCTCACGCCACTGCATCCTTGGTATTCCTCTGCTGATCTCAACCTTCCACTAAAACCCAATGGAATACTAAGGCCAATACAACCTTCAGATTGCGGCCAAACCATAGGCAAACAGTTTAGGCTTCCCTATCCTCCCGCCTATCTCCTGATCCTCTTCGATCCATTCTATTAATCCATTGCTTCATATCTTTGGTAGCCTGACAGAGACAATCCTCTAGTAGTTTGCATGGGGGTAACAACTCCGAGTCCCTTTCCTTATTAATCACTCCTTCGTTCGCCAAATGATCTACTAGCATGTTAGGTTTTCTTTTTACATGGACAAAGCTTACAGTTTTTAAGGTTTGCAGGTGGGAGTAGATACGGTGAAAGACCTGCGAGAGCCTCCAGTGTTTCGACACTTTATCTGGTGATGTACCATTGCATATTTTCTTAGCCGCTCTAATAATAAATTTTGAATATGCTTCAATGATGACATTATGTGAATCTGAATCCACCAATATTTCCAAGCATTTCTCTAGGGCCATGAGTTCCGCCATGTTATTAGTGACCTTCCCCAAGTGGCTATGAAAGATCTTCTTTATTTGACCCTGTTCATCTCTTATAGCACCCCCAAAACTAGCTAATGCTGGGTTGCCCTTAGATGCTCCATCTATATTGACCTCTAAGAAACCATATGGAGGGGGCTTCCAAATGTTTATATCTTCATTTATTTGGCTAACACCCTTGATAATGCCCTGCGGGCTTATGGAATGGAGACCCAAATGTTGTAGAATACTCTCATCTTGGGGTAGAGGAGGGTCCTTATGAAGTGTCCTCAACAAGCTACTGACTTTATCTTTGAGCTGCCTTAAAATTTTGTCAATTATGTGATGGGGCTTGCTTGCTTTGTTCTTGAAGATCAAACTACTACGCTCTTTCCGAACATTCCAGATGACAAAGCCTGGAACCAGGGTCCCGGCTTTATTAATAATTTCATTCCCTGAGAAGTTTTTCCTCCAATTCTTCAAAGTGTTGGAGATGCTGAGTTTGTCCCTATTAGTGTGCCTAAAGATTGAGGTCACCCATTCCCACACGATGGAGGTGAAAGGGCAGAGATTGAGAAGGTGATCCATTGTCTCCTCTTGTGAGCCACAAAGGTAACATTTGGATGGTCCAGTGAAGTCTTCTTTCAGTAGATTCTCCCAAGTTAAGATTTTCCTTTGATGAACTAGCCAAATAAATCATTTGATTTTCATCCAGTGGGGGCTCTACCAAATATTCTTCCAAACTTGATTAGGATTTAGATAGTTAAATATTGTTACTGCTTGTTCAACTTCTTTGAGGTTAAAGTTTCCTTCGGTGTTCTTTCCCCATCTTAGTTTGTTAGGCAAGGAGGATACTAGAATCCACCTATACTCTAGATCCTAGGTAAGAGAGTCTGCCTAGGCCCTTAGAGGACTCTCTTCACTGTGGCCTAGATCCTTCCAATTTCTCCATTTTCCATTGTTCCTTTCCTGGTCCCAGAAGTCTTTTACCATAAGTAGACCTTTGTTGTCTGTTTCATTCTTAAGAGCTGCTAATTCATCCTTATACAAGTTGGGTTTGTGCTGCCAGTTGTCCTCCCAAAATCGTTCTAGGTTCCCAGCTTGAATTTCCCAGAAACTATGTTGCTGAACAATACTTTTATTTTCCCAAGCAAGGTTCCAAATGTGGGAGCCCTTAATGTGCCCTAAAATTCTAATGTGATCTTTTCCCTTCAAATTCTTGGCATATTTTTGTTTCCAAAGCTTAGCCTAGGGAGTTTCCAATTCCTTGATCCACCTCCACTAGATTTTAGCTCCAGAAACTTCGCTGATGGTTTCAAGATCATGAAGCCCCAAGCCACCGTGGCTCTTAGATTTGCAGATCTTGTCTCGGGATACTAAAGCCCATTTCTTTTTCTCTTCTCCTCTGCCCCATAGAAAGTACCTTTGTATTCTCCTGATCTGTTTCTTAACTCCTTTAGTATAAGGAAGAGTTGAGGACATGAATATAGGAATGGCCTGCAAGACAGCCTGTGTGAGCACAAGGCGCCTCACCAAGTTTAAAGATCTGCATGTCCATTTTCGGATCTTGTCTTGCAATTCATTTATAATTGGCTCCCACACTTCCTTGCTGAGAGGTTTATCTATGAGGGGTATGCCTAGATACTTGGAAGGTAGCTGGTCTCTTTGAAACCCAAGAATTTTGGTGATATTTCTTTGAATAGCAATGTCAGTGCTAAAGAAAAAAACTTTTGATTTGTTGAGGCTTACCTCTATGCCAGCAGCCATAGAAAATTCATTCAAAATATGTTTGATTGTTCTGGCTTCCCTAACTATGGGTATGCCCTACAACATTGTGTCATCCACAAATTCTTGATGCGTGTTTGCCGCTCCATCCAAGGTGAGTTTGATGCCCTGGATTCTTCCTTCAACTTTTGCCATTTTAATCACTCTGCCTAGCCTTTCCATCATGAGAACAAAGAGGAAGGGTGAGAGCAGATCCCCTTGTCTGAGACCTTTGAAGGGTGTGAAGAGTCTTGAAGGAGCGCCATTAAGCAGGATGGAGAAACTAGTCGTGGTAACTAGTGCCATAACCCATCTTATCCAGTTTTGGTCGAAGCCATAGGCTCTTAGAACTGCCCTTATATAAGACCAGCTTAACTTGTTATAAGATTTCACTAGATCTAATTGAATGATCATACCAGCTTGTTTGTTGGTTTTGAGAGAGTGTACCACCTCATGAGCTTGGATGATATTATTGAGGATTTGTCTTCCTTCGACATAGTCCGTTTACTCCTCTGAGATGAGAGCTGGTAAAAGGGGTTTGAGTCTATAGGTGATCACCTTGGAAATAATTTTATACACCACATTACATAAGGCTATGGGTCTGAAGCCATCTGGAGTCATGGCATTTTCCTTTTTTGGGATCAAAGCTATGAAGGAAGCATTAAACGCCTTCAGAACCTTTTTGGATCTTTTTGAGCCTTCCACCACCTCAAGGATATCTTGTTTGAATATTTTCCAACATGTTTTGAAGAAGTCTACTTTAAACCCATCCGGGCTTGGAGATTTTCCATTTTTCATTTCATTGATCACCTCACTGACCTCCTCTTCCGACATTGGCCTGTTAAGATTGTGGTTGTCTTCTCTGGTGACCAGCTGAGGGATGTACTAAGTGAATTGGTTGATGAACCTGGTTCTACCCTCTAGAGGCTCCTCTGCAATACTAAGGAAATGTTGTACAAGGAGAGGTTCCATGTCTTTGTGAGAGACGATTTCTCTCCCTTGAGAGTCTTTGAGCTTTGTAATTTTGTTGTGTGCCCTGTGATCCATGGTGGATTTTTGAAAGAACTTTGCGTTTCTTTCTCCCTCTTTAATCCAATGTATCCTTGACTTCTGTCTCCAGAAAATATCCTCTTGCAAGCACCAATCTTCCCATTCTTACTGCAAAGAATCAGCTAGTTTTTTCCGCTCCTCATTAAGCCCTCTGTGATGTTGATCTGATTGATTTCCTGGAGTTTCTGCTCAACTTGTCTTTCGGATTTGAAGATATTTCCAAATTCCTTTTTGTTCCAACCTTTAAGCTTGGATTTGATATGTTTAAGTTTCTGTTGGAGCAGGAATATTTTAGTGCCTTGAATGTTTAGATCCTCTTTCCACCATTTGTCAATATTACTGTTGAATTCAAGGTGAGAGAGCCAGGCATTCTCAAACCTGAAGGGTCTATTTCTTGGTGTACCCATAAAAGTGGCTTCCAACTATATAGACCAATGATCCAAACCTCCAAAGAGAAGAATAGAAGTTGTCATGGCAGGGCCCGAAACAGGTCCTTTGAGATAATAAATCTATCTAGTTTAGAGGCGACTTGTGAAGCCACTCCCCTCTTGTTGTTCTATGTGAAGGTCCCATTTATTGTTTCCATTTCCACTAAACCCATGTTCATTATGAAGTTCTCAAGAGCCATGGAGTCTCTAACTAGCTTCCTGATACCCCCTTTTTTCTCTGTAAGAGATCTTATCATATTGAAATCTCCTGCAACGATCTAGGGCATATTAGGATATCTTGCTCTTAGTTCCTCAAGGGAGGTGAGAAGCTTGAATTTTTCTTCTTGCTTTTGAGGGCCATAGACATTTGTGATCATGTATATCTCTGTATCCCCTAAAGGTTTACATACCAAAGAAAGATAGTTCCTAGATGCCTCAGCATCCAGGATTCCAAATTTCTATGGATCTGACAGTGCGAGGATCTCCCCCATTGAGTTTTTTTCTTTAACCTCTAGATACTCATACTTTATTAGCCATTTATTATGTATTTCTCTAATCTTATCCATCGAACATTTTGTGTTCTAAATAAAAACCATATCTGATTTTTCTTCTTTTCTTCTATTACTGAGATTTCTTTGTTTCCTTCTATTTCCTATGCTTCTAATATTCCAGGTTGTGAGCTTCGTTAAGAAAGATTAGTAAAGGAGTAACTGGTAAGCTCTTTCATCTTACCTGAGTTAATTAATAGTTTCCCACGTTCGTTCAACAACTCCTTATGTCTTTTTCTTCCTCTTTTCCTGCCTGGGTTCTTTGGAGATTGTGCATGTGTCTCCTCCATCATTTTGACCCCTCTATGTTCTTGGCTTTCATGATTTATTTTGACTCTGGTTCCCTTCAATTGTGATCTCCATAGGAAGAGTTGTTGAACCCTATCATATTCCCCTTTTGGCAGGGAGTCAACTCCTTTGGTCGTCCCTTGTTCTAGAAATTTCTCTAGATCAAGATTTTCCCTATCTAGATTCCCCTGCAGTTCATGGTCCTTTGAACCCACCTCACTTGGATTCATCTAATGGTCCTTATTTATCTCCATAATGGTTCCTATGATATATTCCATGCTTTCATCCCTTTCCTTCTCAGTGATAATGTTCTCCATTTCCTGGTTTGTTTCTTTGTTTCCTTCTTCTTCTTCTAGGATCTTGAAGCTTTTGTGGCTTGGACGTTTTTCCTCATTGATATTCTTTTGCGGCCTCTTTTCACCTTTTCTTTTGCCCCCAACCTTGGTAAAACCCTTAGGATTTTTATCCACCATGGTTTTCACATTTCTCTCCATGTTGTTTGTTGGGTAGTTTCTATATAGATGCCCATGCTCATGGCATTTGCGGCACCTAAATGGGATATGTTCATAGTCCACTGCTTGTACCCATTATTCATCATATACTTCTAAAATTATCGTGTCTGGAAGTGCTCCAGATAAGTCCATTTCCACACATATCCGGGCAAAGGAGGTGTATTTTCCTTTCAGAGTCACATCTGAGATCTTTAGAAAATGCCCTAGTTTGTTGCCTATTGTTTTCAGAGATTCTGGTAGCCAATAATCTAGAGGAAGGGAGTATAGTTTGATCTAGACTAGTACCGATGTAAATGTCTCGCGTTCCAGAACAAAGTTCATCATCCATAGCAGCATGTAGAGGCCTGTCGCAGCATAGAAATATGGTCCTCCTTCGAACACTCTATCTTTATCCTATAGGCTTGTGAATACTACTGTGAAGAAGCCCTTGGATCCTAGATGAAGGTGTATTTCCCCCTTTGGCTTCCAGTGGCTCCTTATCCATACATGCAACACCCTCTTTGTGAGCCATATCCTCATGAATTTACATATGACCGCATCTTCCGTCATATGATCCCTATGAGCTTGTAGCACTGGGTCGCTCAAGATGACCCGAGGAATGATGTTCGACTTAGGGTTCCAGACCCCAGTTGTCCTTATAGAAGTGGGTATTTGACTACTACCCCCTTTATCCTTTTCCTTACTAGCTTCCTGTTGATCCCCTGCCTATTCCTGAGGTCTGTTTCCTCCCAATATGTCCATGTTACTTGCCACTGTTGTCTTCTCTAGAGGTTTCTTGAAACTCTACTTTCCTGCATCCTTGCTTCTATCCGTAACTACTTGACTGTAGGAGGGAGCATCACTCCCCCCTGCGCGTCCCACCATGGTGCCCAATGTCAAAAACCTAACCCTTAGATCAAGCTGCAGAGCCTCTCAAGCTAATGCGATATTACTTCATGATCCAACAGTCACAATTAATCTTCGATCCAATGGTTGTGATTTAATTGCATATCGGCCGATCATAATTTCGCAAGTCACAAGATTTGAAGGCTCGATACAATGTCGCTTGAATGCTCTGATGCGATTTGGCTCGTGGACTCGATAGGGTTATAAGTCCACCTTTATAAATTTTTAGGTCCGGTTCTTATGATAAACGGCCATTTACAATGGAAATTAAACTGCGCTTACGAGACTTTTCTTTTAAAGCATGAATTAAAAACCCAGTTAGACTCACTGTTAAATACGACTCAATAATCAATTGTAAACACGCCAGATCTAATAAACTCTGAGATTTTAAAGACAAACTGACATTTCACAAATGCACAATGAGATTACAGAGATCACAAATACCTACAAATAAAGTTGTTGTTCCAAAAATTCTGGTTATATTAAATATTTTTGTCTTGTTTTTGGCAACGGTAGGGGCCTTAGGCATCTGAAGGAAATCCATTCTTGTAATAAAAACTTTGTTTATATAATTAGTACTGGTTTGTAAATTTGCAGTGATAAATAAATTAGTGGTTGGTTCAATTTCATGCCTGGATTTCCTACATGTTTGTAATATCATTATGGTAATAATTAAAAATCTTTATTTGTATAATTAGTGTTGGATTATAAATTTACATTACTTAATCATGTGGTTAACATGGTTTTAAAACCAATTTTAAAATGACGATAATAGTTTTACCTTTTAACAATATTAATATGGTTTTGATTTCTTTGGAATGAAAAGAAAAGACTTACTATATTCATTTAACCAACATTAACATAGTTTTGATTTTTCACAAATGAGAAAAATGTTATAATAATAGTTTTACATTTGAAGATACAATATTGTTTAACTTTTAATAGTGGTTTTAAGTTATAATATATAACTTAGGTAGGTTTCATTTGAAAATTCATTATAGGTTATAATATATAATATAAATTTTCCTTTTAAGCTATTTGAATTTGAATTTGAATATTAATATTAATAAAAACAATTTAAGCTTGGTAGGACTACATCTTCATCATGTCTCATATATCACCTCAATCCGAGCACGAAATTGAACCAATGACTTCACATCAAGGAGTGCCTTCATAGAGCATCTTATTACCATCTATCCAAGAACTATGGACACAATTAATATTAATGTTAATCTTAATATTGATTAATATGAATACCAACATTAATATTACTTTTAATATTATTAATATTTATAAATGTTAATTTTAATATTAGTTATTAATATTCTTAACATTTAGTTAACAATGCTCAACCATGGTCAATCATGGTCAACCATGGTCAATATGAAAATCAACCATCGTCAATCATAGTCAGCCATGGTCCAACATCACATTGTGAAAGAATTGTCTCAACATGAAAATCAACCATGGTCAACCATGGTCAACCATTGTCAACCATGGTCAACCATGTTTCAACGTCGCATTTTGACGAAGATTGTCTCAATGTGAAAATCAGCCATGGTCAATCATTGTCAACTATGGTCAACCATGGTCAATAATGATGTTCACATTGTGACGAAGATTGTCTCTTTGTCCAACGTCACATTGTGATAAAGATTGTCTCAATATCATAATAAACCATGGTCAGTCATCATCAACCATGGCCATTCATGGTCAAACATGGTCCAACATCACATTATAAGAATTATTGTCTCAATATGAAAATTAGTCATGTCAACCATCTTCAATCATGGTCTACCATGGTCAAATGTTGCATTTTGACAAATATTGTCTCAAATGAAAATCAATCATGGTCAATCGTGGTCAACCATGGTCAATATGAAAATCAACCATGGTCCAACGTCCCATTGTCACAAAGATGTCTCAACGTGAAAATAAATCATTCTTAATCATGGTCAACCATGGTCAATAATCATGGTCACATTGTGGCGAAGATGGTCTCATGGTCCAATGTCACATTATGAAAACCATGGCCATCCATGGTCAAACATGGCACAACGTCACATTGGGACAAAGATTGTCTCAATATGAAAATCAACCATGGTCATCGATGGTCCAACATCACATTGCGACAAATATTTTCTCAATATGAAAATCAATCATGTTCAATCATGGTCCAACATCACATTGACAAAGATTGTGTCAATATGAAAATCATAATATTAACAATCCCTAGGGTTTATTGATCCATTAGGTTTATAATATTCATAGTCACGTGGGTTGATCAATTTGTTGGGTAAAAAAAATTAATTCTTATTAATCCCTTGCCATTTTTGATCTCTTTGGTTTCTAATATTTTTCCCTTGGGTTTATTAATTCCCAATGGTTTATAATATCAAATTATTGGTTTTCTTCGTTCTTCAACTTTTTAATATTAATAATTCCTTGGGTTCATAATCCCTTGAGGTTTTAGTGTTAATCCCTTGGGTTTATTGTTCCTTTGGGTTTATTATATCAATCCCTTGGGTTCATTATTCCCTTGAGTTTATATTATTAGTCCCTTTTGTTTAATAATATTACCTTAGGTTCATAATCCCTTGGGGTTTTAGTATTAATCCATTGGGTTTATAATATCAATCGCTTGGGTTTATTATTCCCGAGTCAAACATGGTTTATTATAATGTCGACCATGGTCCAACATGGAATTGTGATAGGAATTGTCTCAATATGTAAATCAATGATGGTCGATCATGTTTATTTTAATGTTTATAATATTTTTCATTGGGTTTATATACGTTGGGTTTATAATATTAGTCCTTTGGATTTAATATTATTCCCTTGGATTTAATATTATTCCCTTGGGTTCATAATCCCTTGGGGTCTTAGTATTAATCCCTTCGTTCTATTATTCCTTTGGGTTTCTCATATTAATCCCTTGGGTTTATTATTCCCTTAGGTTTATAATATCAATCATGGTAAACCATTGTCAATCATAGCCAACCATGCTTGAATGTCACATTGTGACAATGATTGTCTCACCATGAAAATAAATAATAATCCATTGGGTTTATTGTTCCTTTCAGTTTATTATATCAATCCCTTGGGTTTATTATTCCCTTGGGTTTATATTATTAGTCCCTTTTGTTTAATAGTATTCCCTTTGGTTCATAAT
>APFE031621884.1:0-67913 GCA_000404065.3 Pinus taeda
TTATTTAAATATATTATGTCTTTGATATAATCTGAAACAAACAAGATTACATAATCCGTGAACTAAGGATGAGTGATCAAGATAGCATTGTTTATAATAATACCTTTTATTTAGCATTGCTTATAATAATACCTTTTATTCTTTCTCTCGTTATGTATTCTCTTAAGATTACTTAAGCCTTCAACTGAAATTGTAAAGAGTAGCAGAGACTAGGGGTAATTTTGTGTATGCAACAGTTTAATGAGGTGAGTTTTTGGTTTCTTTTGGTTATATTTTTTAGTTAATTTTAGTATAAATTTGAAAAGAATTGGGGAAAATCTTAATTTAAAATTTTTAAGTTTATATGATTGTTTAATAGATTTTTTAAAACAATAAATTTATTTCTGAATTCAAAAATATAATTTAAATAACAAAATATTGTTATCTCACCAAGAATCATTTCATCAAATTCTAATGAGAAAAAACCAAAATCTATTTTACTTTTGCGTATTGTGTGGAAAGAAAATACTTTCCTTTGTTGTGTGTTTGATAATGGTTGAAGAAGACAAATTGTAAAGGGTAGAAATGCAATTATATGAATTGCATGCTCATAACAAAATAGATAAATCGAATGAGTAACTTTATTTAACCTTGAGTCTCATTACGAGGTAAGTGAAAGTTGAGGTAAGTGAATCAACAATAATGTTGTTAAAAATTGCTTATGTTTGTGTAACTATCCAAGTTTATAATCTTTAAAGATGTTCTTCCATAATTGCATGACCACTTAAAATCATGGTCTTGAACCACCATTAAACTAAGGTTAGCCAACGCGAAGGTTAACTGTAAAACACTCAATGGACTCATGAATTAAGCTTAGATCACAATTCTCAAGACAATCCAGTGTATGCTATCTAATAGGAATTCTAAGATCTCTCTACATTTGGACTCAAAAATTAAGTTTAGGTCACAATTCTCGAAACAATCTAGTGTATGCTATCTGATAGGAATCCTAAGATCTCTCTACATTTGGAGTGTGCCAATAATTGGGGTGGTTCCTTAAATTTCACATTAGGAGAAGGATGTTTCGGTATTTTCTTCAAAAGTTTTATATCTTCCCCTCCAAGTTTCCCTTACGAAAATTCCAGTGGAAAGTCTCTCTCTCATTGCGAGTCCCACCAAAACCAAACTAACAGATCTCAAGCTGGCTCGCATTGGCAAGAGACATGAGGGAGAAAACCAAAGAAATATAATGAGATCCCTGCGTACATAAGAGATAACACATTCTCAAGCCCTGCGTACCTAAGAGACAACACATCGGTCAGGCTCACACTCATCATGACACAATAATGCTACATTGATTTGTTTATGTTGGTTTGACATAACATCTCTCAATGGTAAGTAGTTTAATGTTGGAAATAATAATTCCAACCACTGCAATACACACCCTGATAGCAGCCATACTTGTCAGAAGTATTTTTTGGCAAGTTGCATCTCTATTTGAATATGGAAGGACTGAAGCCAAAACAGAAGTAACATGCGAACTATTCCGCAACACAACAAAGAATTTAAGGCATTTAATGTATTTTGGTAAATAGACATGGGCAAGCATTCATTCTGTGACTATTGCCCACACTCCAAACACCTACACGATTACTGTCCACACTCAACAACAATGTATTAATTATATGCTCTGTCATGTATTAATGTAAAATTGTATGTTGAGATAAGTATGTTTGTAAAAGTCATTTTGCAAGTAAGAGATAAAGAGAGCGAGAGTCTTTGAGGAGAAAATGGTAGAGCAAATTTTGGTGGGCGCGTGAAAAACAACAGTTACCGTATTTTACTATGTGTTATTCCGTGTGAAGTGTAAATCACTGTAAAACCTTTGTTTTACTTGGTGAATAAGTAGCAGTCTCATGTGAATGTATTTTCATGATTTAGAATTCAATCCTAAGTTATCATTGTATTGCTTCAAAATTACTCTGTTCTATTTTTTATTTTTTTTTTCCGTGAGTGAATATTGTGGTTTTAAGTCTCTGTATCGCTACGCGAAATCAGCTTCGCGAAAGCCACTACTTTGCCTCTCCGCGTAAATTTTTTCTACCTGGTATTAGAGCGGGTTAAACTCTGTTAGTGTAAAAACAAGTGTTTTTACTAACAATTAAAATTGTTTTGAGGGAACATTGTTTTTAACATATTTACCAGTAGTTAGAAAAGAAAATTTCTTCACTGAGAAATGGCAACATCAAGCATAAGCTTAACTAATCCTCAGATACCTCAGTTCAATGGTAAAAATTATGATTATTGGGCTATTACAATGAAGACCCTGTTTTCATCTCAAGACATTTGGGATTTGGTGGAGAATGGTTTTCAAGAACCAACAGATGCAGCAACATACAATGCCTTATCTCAAGCAAAAAGAGATTTGTTAAGGGACAACATGTGTCAGGAAGAAGGATTCAAAATCCCTGTTCTATATTTTCCAAGCAGTTCGTGAAAGTATTTTCCCAAGGTTTGCAACAGCAACGAAGTCCAAGCAAGCATGGTACACCCTCTTGACAGCCTACCAAGGCATGACAAAAGTCAAGACAACAAAGCTGCAAATGTTGAGAAGAGACTTTGAAACACTTTGTATGAAAGAGTCTGAGAATGTTGACTCGTTTTTTACACATGTAAGTGGGCTGGTTACTCAAATCAGGTCTCATGGTGAGACACTTGAGGAAAGAAGAATAGTTGAGAAAGTTTTGAGAAGTTTTCCAACAAGGTTTAACGAAATTGTTGTGGTCATAGAAGAGACAAAGGATCTCTCATAGTTCTCAATGGATGAACTTAATGCATCACTGATTTCTCATGAACATAGAATAAATAGAGCCCACATAGAGGTGGAAGAAGCAACCCTTCAAGCTCAAGTGGAAGAGGTAGCAATCAAAATCCAAGTCAAGGCCCAAGCCAAAATCAAGCACAAGGTCAGAGGTATGATAAATCTCAAGTTCAATGTCATTACTATAAGAAGTATGGTCATTATGAAAATGAATGTAGAAAGAAGAAATATGACATTAGTACAAAACCAAGTGTAAACTTCACAAAAGAAAGTGAGAACCATGATAGCATGTTTTTAGCTTGTAATGTAGCACAAGAAAAACAAAGTGATATATGGTATCTAGATTTAGGGTGTAGCAACCACATGTTAGGAAACATAGAAATGTTTTCCAATCTAGATGAAAGTGTGAAATCTAAAGTGCATTAGGGACTGATAGAAAAGTCTCTATCATGGGAAAAGGTAGAGTTAATATCCTAACAAAGAAGGGGGAGAAGAAATACATCTCAGATGTTTACTTTGTCCTCGGTCTGAAGCATAACCTCATAAGCATTAGATAGCTCATGCAAAAGGGCTACAATGTCTTGTTCAAAAATGATGTGTGCACAATTTTGGATAGACCTCCAAATAGATAGTTGATTGCAAAGGTTCAAAGGATACACATAGAATGTTTCCCCTAAAATTAAAATCAGATTTAGAGAAAGAAGGTGCACAAGAAAAACTCTCAATGAACTCATAAGAGAATGGAAGAAAAGAGGCAACTGTTACACAAGTAAACTTTCAAACAGATGTAAAAGATGAAAACTGGTTATGGCATTTGAGATTTGGTCATCTCAACTTTGGAGGTCTGAATTTGCTGCATAGGAAAGGCATGGTGAAGGGTTTGCCACTCATAGAAAAACCGAACAGCCTATGTGAAGGATGTATCCTGGGCAAGAAACATAGAGAGTCATTTCCAGCAAGAAAGTCAGTAAGGGCAAAGGAACCTTTGGAGATTATCCACTTATATTTATGTGGACCAATGCAAACACCATCAATTGGTGGTAGCCGCTATGTATTGACCTTCATAGATGACTACACAAGGAAGACATAGGTCTATCTCCTAAAACAGAAAAGTGAAGTTTTTGAGCACTTTCACCAATACAAAGCTCTTGTTGAGAAGAAAAGTGGACACTACATCAAAGTCCTCAGGACCGACAGAGGTGGAGAATACATCTCAAATGATTTCCTTCGTTTTTGTAGGGAGCATGTAATTTACAAGCAATTTACAACAAGGTATACACCTCAGAAAAATGGTGCGGCGGAAAGGAAGAATAGGACCATTATGGAAATGGCAAGGAGTATGATGAAGGAAAAGCATTTGCCAAATGATTATTGGGCTGAAGTTGTCGCTTGTGCAACATATATCTTGAATAGATGTCCAACCAAAAGCGTCTAGAACATAGTTCCTGAAGAGGCATAGAGTGGAAAAAAGCATAGTGTCACCCACATGAGATTTTTTGGATGTGTGGTGTATGCACATGTCTTGGATGAGCTGAGGAAGAAGTTGGACAACAAGGGGGAGAAATGTATATTTGTTGGGTACAACGATGAATCCAAGGCGTACAAACTCTACAATCCATTAACCAAGAAGTTCATAATCAACAGAGATGTGTAGTTTATAGAAGAGGAAGCATGGGATGGAAGTTTAGAAAAGACAGTCAATGTCAAAGCATGTATACCACATGAGGACAAAGAGGAATTAACAACAACAAGTAATTCCTCAACAATGACTCCTTCTGTTCCTATTCACATGCAACAAAGTAGGCAACAAGCAACACCATCAAAAAATAATGGGACAACTTCATACAGCCAGGCAAGTGCTTCTCCAAGCACATCGCAAAGTGCAACACCAAGTAACATGTCAAGCCCATCTTCAGCAAGCACAATAAGACAAAAATTCAGAAATTTAAATGAAATTTATGAGCAATATGAAATTGATAGTAGCGCTGGTATGAATTCCTTATTTTCCTTGTTTTGTCATATAGATGACCCAATCCATTTTGAGGATGCAGTCAAAGAAGAAAAATGGGTTGCAGCAATGGAGGAAGAAATAGAAGCAATAGAAAGGAATGACACATGGGAGTTAGTGGGCCTTTCGAAAGGAAAACATGTCATTGGAGTGAAGTGGGTCTATAAGACCAAAAGAAACATTGAGGGAAAGATTGAAAGGCACAAAGCAAGGCTAGTTGTCAAAGGATACAAGTAGCAACATGGAAGAGATTACCCGGAGACATTTGCACCAGTCGCGAGGATGGAGATAGTGCACGTAGTTTGGTGATTGTTGCGCAACATAAATGGAGAGTGTATCAAATGGACTTAAAATCAACATTCTTAAATGGGGTGCTGAAAGAAGAAGTGTATGTTGCACAAACACCTGATTATGAGGTAGGAGGCCAAGAAGACAAAGTGTATCAGTTGAGGAAAGCTCTTTATCGGTTGAAGCAAGCACCACACGCATGGTACATCAGGATAGATGCCTACTTCTTGGACAATGGTTTCAACAAATGTGATGGTGAACCCACTCTCTACATCAAAGAGAGTGAAGGTAAGATTCTCATTGTTATCTTATATGTAGATGATTTGATTTTTACAGGTAGTGATGATTTCCTCATCGCTGATTTCAAACAAGTCATGAAGAGTGAATTTGAAATGACTAACTTGGGATTTTTAAGATATTTTTTGGGCATAGAAGTGAAGCAAACAAAAAATGGCATTTTTATCTCTCAAGCGAAGTATGTGGGAGACATTTTGGGGAGGTTTAAAATGCAGAATAGCAAGTCTGTACCAACTCCAAATGTCATCGGGTTGAAGTTGAGCAAAGAAGATTGCAACAACAATGTCAATCCGATATTATACAAAAGCATGATAGGTAAATTGATGTATTTGACCGCCACTAGGCCGGATATAATGTATGCAGTAAGTTTGGTGTCGAGGTTTATTGATCTATGTGGCTCCAAAGACATACATAGGACAAAGAGGGCTGATGGAAGCTTGAAAATCAAATTGATTAGAATGATTTCGAACCAAGACCAGAGTGAAGATCTCTTCGTCCTGATCACGGTGATGTGAACGGTTCGTCAAATCAAGTCCGTGTGCGAAAGTTAGAAGCAGTCAAAGTTGAGTTGACTTTTTGCTTACTGGGCCGGCTTAAGGAGGCCACAATTTGGACAGAACCTGGCCACCAGATTCTAGCTAACCTGGGCTAGATTTCGGGTGAATTTGTGGCCTGGTTAATTTGCCTCCTTGGGTCCTTTTAAATTTTTTTAAAAATGATTATTTTTATTTAAAAGTTCAATACATATTATATATATATATTATTAGGAGTGGCGGGCCACCACCCCCGCCACCCACCAAACTCATTACCTAACAAAATTTAAAATAAAAAATTTGAACCGACGAGCTGTGACCCCCGCCGGTCTATCCTCCTGCAACCTCCCATATATATACACCATATATATTATGATAAGGGCAGTGGGTGGGCCACCTCCGGTGGACCCAACCCACGCCCCACCAAATGGAACCACGTGTAAGCCATGGGCAACACGGTTTGAACTCGCCTAGATGGAATAGTTGGCCCACCACTCGGGCACCCACACAAAACCCATGACATGTGACATAAAAACCAACACCCCACCCACCATTTAATAACCAGCAAAACAAACAATGTACCAACCATTAAAATCTTACAACGCGTCGGTTGAAGCGCTAGTTGAATTGCGGGATGTATGGGGTGGGCCACCCAATGTGGACCTGACCCCCCAACCATATGTAGATTTGTTTGATAAAACAATAAAATGTTAAAACGAGAGGGGCGAGATTTGATCCCCTGACCCCTCCCCAACCATTTACCAAGTTTACGAACATGCCAAATTGACTTCTCTGGTTATTCCGCCAGGCCTCATTAATTTAAACCCCCCATCATTCAAAAGTGCGCCCAAGGCAGAGGAGGCTAGGAACGCGCATGAAAATTGATGCAGGTGGAACCATGACTACTGCGAAAACAGGTATCAGAACCATGATCCTTGAAATTTTCCCGAGGAGCTAATTTTTCTCCATGTCGGAAGATAGTCAAGTTTACAGTTGTTTTTCACGGTTTTCCACAGGGATCGCAATGGCAAGGTCGGATTCGCCTTTTGAGTTGTAGATTCCAGTCCACCCATGGAGCAGAATATTTGAGGAATCTAGGGGGAATCTAAAAGATTCCTTGAGCCCCATATTTTCACTTTCTCAGAATTCTGAAATTTGACAGTCGATTTTACACTATTCAACACCACAAATCTGATGGTGCATCCAGATTTTTCATTTGCTCATTCTATCTTTAGCCATTTTTCTAAGTGGAGTGCAAGTGTCAGCTTTCATGTGCAAGTAGTAATTTCCTTGCAATTCGATGCCGTGAGATCGATGGTTCGAACAACTTTAGCAGTTTGACATCCGCTTCTTCATATGGCTCCAGGATGTGAGGTATATTCAATGTGTTGATGTACTTCTTTTGCTATGCATTGTGCTACATAGGTCCCTGTTTGGTGCTTGATGTGGGATCTTGTTTCTTACTCGTTTTCATGATTCTTGTTTGATGTGATGCGGAATCATATGTGTGATGTACTTGTTGTCATGATTCGTCATGTTGTGTTTTGAGATCCCTTTGTTGTATGTTGATGGGATACTCATGTTTTCATCATGCATGTTTACATTGAGATCCCTTTTATGCCATGTTGGCGGGATGCTCATCATGCATGAGTTTGTGTCATATTGATAGGAGTTTTTTTTGACTGAGAGTTCCTATAGTGGAACATCTCTTAAAGCCACTCCCGCGTGAGGGCATTTTTCCTATATGATCGCGACATCATCTCTTATGTACATCATCACTATTGATAGCAATTGATGTAGCAGCCTACACCATCTTGACACTGGGGCCCGGAGACGTAGTCCCAAACTCCATTATCAATGGCTTATGTTTTCATGTGTCGATGATTGTCATGTTCTCCTTCTTTACAACGTGCATATGTATTCATTCATGTTCTTTTAAAAATGCAATTTAACACATCACGAAAGTAAAAGGTCTTAGAAGGGTCCTTTGTCACACACAGACTAGGATCAAGTGGTATCAAAGCAGTCTTTGCATGGATGTGAATGGCATGCGTGAACAATGGAACATGTAGCGACAGAGGATGAAAAAGAGATGTACGAGACCATGCTCAAAATTTCCAAAAGAGTGGAAATAATGTATGAAACTTTACAAAAAGAGACAAAGGAAAAGGAGAGATTGCAACTTCAGTTCAGAAGAGGCCCTGGAAGAACTGAAGCACAACAAACATAATCTTCAAACAAAGAACACTGAATTGAAGATGCTTCTACATGAAGAGAAAGAGGAAAAGCATAGTTTTCTATGACAGCTGCAAGTAAAGGATGAGGCCTTGCTACAGTGTGACCCGTGTGAGGTAAAAAGTAGTTCTCTGAATTCATTTATGTGTCTTGATGATGATTTTGCTATTTTTAAATCATACCACAGGAATTGGCTCCAAACTATTGAAGAAAATGGGGTATGAAGGAAAATGCTTGGGTGTTAATGGCCAAGGCATTGTCAACCCCATCAAAGTAGAAGAATTACCCCGTCAGGCAGGACTTGGGTATGTGAGAAAAGAAGTTGGGGAATGCATTGAGATAGCTAGCAAACCAACAACAATAGATGATGAGAAGCCTTCATCAATTCTTTCCAAATCGACAGAGGAGGTAAAAGATATTGATTTCCTTCCAGTTTCGTCTTAACATAATACGATTTCTGTTGGAGATTTGGAGATCCCAATTACAGGGACAAACATGAGGCTCCTTATAAGGACAAGGCACGAGGAGGAAGAAAAACTTGGTGTTAATAACCAAGGCATAACTCAACCATTCGAGGTTGTGAAAAGACCTCAATTTGCAGGCTCGAGTTACACTAAAGGAGAATGCTCGAAGGTGTTAGATTCTTTTGAGACATCATCAAAATCGTCGAGGAAAGAGAATGATGGGAACACACCCCCATCATTCCATGGTAGCACCCATTGCAGGGAAAGAGCTGAGGCAAGCTCTCATTGCCATACTTACAACAAAGAAAATGAGGAAAGGTATAACCACTCTCGACATTTGAATATTCATGTCGATTATAACCATGTTAGTAATGATGAATGTAAAATATGGTATCGAAAAACATTTAGCTTTTGTGGATTATATAACCATACATTTTCTAAGTGTTGGAAAAGAATAGTAGCACACAAAAGGATGAGGCGTGAAAGACCCTCTCAATAGCAGGCAAAGAAACATGTTAAGTAGATTTGGAGGAAGAAAACCTATTGCAATAATTGTGATAGAAGTGGCCATCAAAGAGCCGCATGTTGGAGGCTCCATTGAAAGCAGTGCCTTAAATACAAAGCATTGGTGCATGAACCAAGTGAAGAAGTTGTTCGACCATTGATTGCACCATAGGGAGGTGACCCATTCACCTTGATAAGTGACAAATGGTTTCTAGATATGTTAGTGTTTCATGGTCATGCTTTTGTAAATCATTTGTTGCATTTTAAAATGTAAAAGTGATGATGTGTTTCCATCACTTTTTCAACAACAATGATGTTTGATATTATTTTAGGTTGCATGTTAAACTTTGAAAGTGATGTCATGTTTCCATCACTTGTCAAGGCAATAGTGTTTGAGCTTATGATTATAAATCATGTGTTGCAGTGATGATGTGTTTTCCATCACTTGTTGAAGCAACAATGACATGTTGGCCTTGTTTTCGTAGCTAGAGTGTTGCATCCATTTTGATGTAAACTTGACCATTGAGTATGTGTTATAAACTCGTGGTAAGTGTGGGATGCTTGGGTCATTATTTGGTCATGAAAGTCAAGCATGTAATTTGCGAAACAATTCACTACAGGTTGCAGAAGTAGTAGGTGTCAGTTCATCGCTTAAGGCTCCAAAGAACAAAGGTGAAGGAGATGGAAGCGAGACCTTTCAGGATGCTTGTGATGCAGACAAGGTACAGAGAAGTTGCAGATTATTTTTCATGCTTTTGTAGGACCAAAAGCTCCTAAGAGGGGAGGATTGATCCAAGTGGCTCTAGAGACACACACAGGACAAAGAGGGTTGATGGAAGCTCGAAAATCAAAGTGATCAAAATAATTTTGAACCAGGACCAAAGTGAAGATGTCGTCATCCTGATTGTGGTGATGTGAATGGTTCGTCAAACCGAGTCTGCATGCAAAAGTTAGAAGCAATCAAATTTCAGTTGACTTTTTGCTGATTGGGCAAGCTTAAAGAGGCCACAATTTGGACAAAATTCGACCACCGGATTCTGGCCAACCTGGGCCAGATTTCGGGTGAATTTGTGGCCTGGTTAATTTTCCTCCTTCAGTCCTTTTTAAAAAATTTAGAAATGGTTATATATATATATATATATATATATATATATACTATATATATATATATATATATATATATATATATATATATATATATATATATATATATATATATATATATATTAGGGGTGGTGGGCCATCACCCTCGCCACCCACCAAACTCATTACATAACAAAATTTAGAAAACAAAATCGGAACTAACAAGCCTTGACCCCTGCCGGTCTACCCTCCTCCACCTCCCGTATATATACACCATATATATTATGATAAGGGCAGTGGGTAGGCCACCTCCAGTGGACCTAACCCATGCCCCACCAAATGGAACCACGTGTAAGCCATGGGCGGCAGGGTTCCACTCGAGCACCCACACAAAACCATGACATGTGACATAAAAACCAATGCCTCACCCATCATTTAATAACCAACAAAACAAACAATGTACCAACCATTAAAACCATACACCATGTCGGTTGAAGCACCAATTGAACTGCAGGAGGTGTGGGGGCAGGCCACCCAATGCGGACCCGACCCCCCAACCATATACAGATTTGTTTGATAAAACAATAAAATGTTAAAATGAGAGGGGCGGGATTTGATCCCCCGATCCCTCCTCAACCATTTACCAAGTTTACCAACATGCCAAACTGACTTCTTTGGTTATTTTGCCAGCCCTCATTTATTTAAACTCGTCATTCAGAAGTGCACCCAAGGTAGAGGAGGCCAGGAGTGCGCATGCAAATCGATGGAGGTGGAACCATGACTACTACAAAAACATGGAGCAGAACCATGAACCTTGAATTTTTCCCGAGGAGGTAATTTTTCTCTATGTCAGAATATAGTCAAGTTTACAGTGGCTTTTCATGGTTTTCCACGGGGATCACAATGGCGAGGTCAGATTCGCCTTTTGAGTTGTAGATTTCCAATCCACCCTGGAGCAGAATATTTGAGGAATCTAAAAGATTCCTTGAGCCCCAAATTTTCACTTTCTCAGAATTTAGAAATTTGATAGTTGATTTTGCACTATTTGATGCCACAAATCTGATGGTGCATCTAGATTTTTCATTTGCTCATTCCATTCTTCAGCCACTTTTCGAAGTGGAGTGCAGGTGTTAGCATTCATGTGCGAGCAGTCATTTCCATGCGATTTGATGCTGTGAGATCGATGGTTCGAATAACTTCAACAGTTTGACATCCACTTCTTCAGATGGCCCCAAGATGTGAGGTATATGTAGTGTGTTCATGTACTTCTTTTTCTATGCATTGTGCTGCACAGATCCCTGTTTGGTGCTTGATGTGGGATCTTGTTTCTTACTCGTTTTCATGATTCCTACTTGATGTGATGCAAAATCATATGTGCGATGTACTTTTTGTCATGATTCATCATGTTGTGTTTTGAGATCCCTTTGTTGTATGTTGATGGGATACTCGTGTTGTCATCATGCATGTTTGCATTGAGATCCCTTTTATGCCATGTTGGTGGGATGCTCATCATGCATGAGTTTGTGTCATATTGATAGGATTTTTTTTTATTGATATTTCCTGCAGTGGAACATCTCTTAGAGCCGCTCTTGCATGAGGGCATTTTCCTTGTACGATCGCAAGATCATCTCTTGTGTAAATCATCACTATTGACAACACTTAATGCAGCGGCCTACACCATCTTGACACCGGGGCCCGGAGACGTAGTCCCTCCTGGACAAATCCATTATCAATGGCTAATGTTTTCATGTGTCGATGATTGTCATGTTCCTCTTCTTTACAGCATGCATATGTAATCATTCATGTTCTTTTAAAAATGCAATTTAACACATCACGAAAGTAAAAGTTCTTGGAAGGGTCCTTTGTCACACCCGAACTGGGATCATTTATGGAGACACCCAAGGAGACACATTGGCAAGTAGCAAAAAGGATTTTAAGGTATGTCAATGGGAAAAATTAGTACGACGTTTTGTACACAGCAATAAGTGATTTCAGGCTGGTTGGTTACACCGACAGTGATTGAGCTAGAAGTGTTGATGACAGAAAGAGCATGACAGGATATGTTTTTCTTTTGGGTTCCGGAGCCATTTCATGGTCCTCCAAGAAGCAGCCAATAGTGTCACTGTCAACAACAAAAGTTGAATATGTCACAAAACAGCAGCAACAGAAGCTCAATATGTCGTAGCAACAACAACAACATGTAAGGCAGTTTGGATGAGAAGGATGTTGAGGGATCTTCGTCATGACCAATAGAGGGCGAAAACTATTTTCTGTGACAACACCTCAAAAATTGAATTGTCAAAGAATTCTATCATTCACAAGAGGACCAAGCATATTGATGCTAAATATCATTTTATTAGAGAGTTGATTAACAATGATGAAATTGTGTTGCAGCACTGCAGGTCATAGGAACAATTTGTTGATATCTTCACAAAGCCATTGGAATGTGAAAGTTTTGTTTATCTTAGAAACTATTTGGGAATTGTCAATGGCGGCAATTGTGATTAAGGGGGAGTGTTGGAAATAATAACCCCAACCACTGCAATAAACACCCTGATAGCAACCATACTTATCAGAAGCATTTTTTGGTAGGTTACATCTCTGTTTGAAGATGGAAGGACTAAAGCCAGAATAGAAGTATAGTGCGAACCATTCCGCAACACAACAAAGAATTTAAGGCATTTAATGTATTTTGGTAAATAGATATGGGCAAGCATTCATTCCGCGACTATTTCCCACACTTAAAACACCTGCGCTATCATTGTCCACACTCAACAACAACAACGTATTAATTATATGCTCTGTCATGTATTAATGTAAAATTGTATGTTGAGATAAATATGTATGTAAAAGTCATTTTGCAAGTAAGAGAGAAAGAGAGCAAGAGTCTCTGAGGAGAAAATGGTGGAGCAAATTTTAGTGGGCATGTGATAAACAATAGTTACTGTGTTTTACTGTGTGTTATTCCGTGTGAACTGCAAATCATTGTAAAACTTTGTTTTACTTGGTAAATGAGCCACAATCTCATGTGATTGTATTTTCTTGATTTAGAATTTAATCCTAAGTTATTATTGTGTTGCTCCAAAATTACTTTGTTCTATTCTATTTTATTTTTCCGTGAGTGAATATTGTGGTTTTAAGTCTCTGTATAGCTGCGTGTAAATCTAGCTACATGAAATCAGCTTCGTGAAAGTCACTACTCTACCTCTTCGTGTAAAAATTTTCAACATTTTAAGTGACTTGAGGAAGTTCTGGGGCACAAAACTGTGGAGTAGACTGCTTGAACCCTAGTAGTGTTACATCAGATCAGTCATATGTTTTTGGGTACAGTATGAAATTTAATTATTTTCATCTTTTTTCCAATCCATGAATGACATGTTTAGATGGTGAGTTGTCGATTAATTAATTTGTTCGACACTTTGGTTTATTCGAATTGGCATGAAGTGAGACTTTTCATACAAAAATTCTAATTTTTAGATTGGTGATATAAGTAGAATATATATTTGAATTTCAGTTAATATTTTTTAAGGATGGATTTAAAAGTAAAAAAAATTGATAAAAGTTATAGAATGTGATGAAAGTTGGCGTAGTTTTGACAGGCAAGGAGAATTAAGGAGAGTGGCTCATAAAGATAAAGAGAGCACTTATTTTTAGTGATTTATGGAACGGAATTTGTAAAGATGAAGTCACAAAATAGGATGGCGAAGAAGAATATGAAGTGAATCTAAGGGAAGAAGCACCATTCAAGCCCATGTCTACTAGAGAACTTTCCATTTGGAAAATCAAGGACAAGAAGGCTAGTGTTTTCCCTCATCAATACTACAATAAGAAAGGAGGTAAGCAGACATATTGTTTGAGTTACTGATGCATATGGTGAACTTAAGAAGGTAAAATAACTGTACGTTTTTCATTCAGAGTTAGAACTCTTTCAGTTTCTCGTAAAGCTTTTTAATATTGAATTGAAAGATGATGAACCCATGGTACCAGCTTCAGAAATCAAAGCTATAATGCATGACATTGATGCCACCAGAGTAAATATTGATCTTCCTCTCACAACCTTCATAAAGACCCTCTATCCTACCCATTGTCACTACCTTGAATCTCTGCAAGCAAGTGGTCAAATGAAAAGCATAACATTTGACCCCCTGGTTACGAAGGTTGTAGAAAGAGAAAAAACCTTTGGAAACAAGCAACAATCATCACAGTCAATTGAAGGAACTATATGTGTTTCCTAGAAAGGAAAGACAAATCTTTCTAGAGGAGAAAATAACAAAAGAGGACATGGGAGAAAGAAAATTAGATGAAAGGGGGGTAGACGGAATCAGAGAGAGAGAGACCTGGTCTACATTGTGTCTATTGTGGAAGAAAAGGTGATGAAGCCAAAACTTGCAGAATTCCATGGGAGAAAAAAAAGAATAAGGAGAAAAAGACAAAGCTCTAGAACAAGTGAAAGATAATGCACCTAAATCTAATAATTATGTTGTTTCTCAATGTAATATTAGATTGCATGAGGGTGCATTTAATATTGCATCTGCTTCTTAGAGAGACACATGGTTGCTTGACACAGGTGTCACTTACCACATGCTATTTCAAAGAAAAGATTTTGAAAAATTTGATGTAAACATAGATGGCATAGTATACATTGCTGACAGGTCCTGTTTCAAGCATTCATAGATTGGAACAATATGACTCAAGGTGCTTGAAATTTCTAATTTTGTATTGCATGATGTTCTCTATCTTCATCAGTTACAGAGGAACCTACTGTCCCTTGTGCATGTGCACCAACAAGGTCATTCCATCCACATTTTTGATGGAAAGGTTGTGATAAGGAGGACTTACAGCAACAAATTTGTGAAAATTGGAGAGGTAGAAGACTGATTGTTGAAGCTAAAGGGGACATCTACATCTTATGCACATCATTCAACTCATGTTGCTTAGCATAATAGAGGTACACTTTCTTCAAGTGTTCTATGGCATGCTAGATTTTGACATATTAATTATGATAGTCTTCATTTAATGAAGAAGAATGATTTTTCTAGTCTTCCAAAATTCTTCGAAACTCAAAACAATGTTTTGTTTGTATTCTTTGAAAACATAGCAAACAACCATTCCATGACTCCAATTCTAAAGCATTTGGAAAACTTGAATTGATTCATTAAGATATGTGTGGTCTTATGCCTGTAATTTCTGCAAATGGAAATAAATATATCATGATATTTATTAATGACTACACCATAATGTGTTGGGTATATTTGTTAAAATATAAGTCTAAATAATTTGAAGCATTTAAAAACTTGCATGTATGGATTGAAAACGAGGCTCAGACTAAAATTGATGTCCTTCGTACTGATAATGGAAAAGAGTATACTAGTAATTATTTTCAGCCCTATATTCGACAACATGGTATCCAACATCACACAAGAGCTCCACACAATCCTCAACAAAATGGCGAATCTGAGAGGATGAATAAAAAATTATTGAATATGGTTCATTCCATGATGTTATTTAAGAATGTAAAACTGTTGTTTTGGGTTGAAGTTGTTTTGTGTGCAGTTTATTAAAGAGCATATCTCCATCACATGCTATTCAAAACAAGACTTCTTATGAAATGAGGTATAGACACATACCCTCCATTAGGCATCTCAGGGTTTTTTGTTCCTCCGATTATGCCTTGATTCCAAAACAACATAGAAAGAAACTTGATGCAAGGAGCCGTAAATGCACTTTATTGGGGTACTTAGATACCACCAAGGTCTATCATCTATATGGTGAGGTGAATAAAAAATTCATAATTTCTAGAGATTTCATATTCCTTAATTCCACCAAAAGTGATGAATCTATTCAAAAACAACTTGATAATCTAGAAAGGATTTCTCCATTGAAGAATTATCGTGCATTTGACAATGAGATTCCAAGAATTGAAGGGGGGGGGGAACCAAATTCTAGGTCAATCTTTGGAGTCTCCCTCTACAATACCAAAACCAAATCCTCCTTATGAAGAAGTTCCCCGTGAAGAAGTTTCAAAAATCTCATCAAATTTGGATGATGAGCCATATGGTCCTTCTTCAATACAATCAAAGTGGTTGATCAAGGCACTTGAAAGTGTCCATCCTTATGATATCAGAAAGACTGGGACTAGGAGTTCTAAAAGATATGATGATGGAGGTGCACATTTAGGTGATGTAGATAACGTAAATACTTTGTATAATTGTGAACTAAATTTGTCTATTGACTTTGAACCTATTTCCTTCGAACAAGTTGCTTCTCATGATGAATGGAAATAATCCATGCAGAAGTAATATGTTTCTCTCATAAAAAATGAGACTTGGAATTTGGTAGACCCTCCATACAAAACCAAACAGATTGGTTTCAAGTGGGTCTTCAAAAACAAGTATAAAGAAGGTGACTCACATGACAAGCACAAAGCAAGGCTCGTGGAAAAAGGATTTGCACAAAAGGAAGGCGTTGACTATGAAGAAATATTCGCTCCTACAACAAAATGGGTAACCATTTGGACCATATTCTATTTGGAAACACAAAAAGGATGGAAAACCAATCAAATGGATGTGAAGGTAGCTTTCTTGAATGGGGGTCTAAAATATGTTATATATATATATATATATAATATATATATAAATATATATATATATATATAATATATATATATATTATATATATATATATATATATATATATATATATATAGTTATATGTATATATGTATATATGTATATATTATATATAATATATATATATATATATATATATATGTATATATATATATATATAATATATATATATATATATATCTATACATATATACAATATATGTATATATATATATACATATATCTATATATGTATATACATATATACATATATAGATATATATATATATATATCTATATATATATATATATATATATATATATATATATATATTATATATATATATATATATATATATATATATATATATATATATATATATATATATATATATATATATATTATGTCTCAACGTGAAGGTTTTGTTGTAAAGGGACAAGAACAAAAGGTGTGCAAGCTCATCAAATCTTTGTATGTTCTAAATCAAGCACCACGAGCATGGTATGAAAATTCAACCGAGCATCTTATGAAGCTAAATTTCAAGTATTACAATCTTGATGATGCAACTTTGTTTGCAAAAATGGTCGGAAAAAAGGTGGTGTATCTTGTAGTGTATCTAGATGACTTGTTAGCAACAAGAAACAGTTAAACTTGTATTTCATTTATCAAAAAATATTTGAAGAAAGGTTTTGAAATGACATATTTGGGACATCTTCATTACTAATTGGGCATTGAAGTCAATCAAAATAAAAAATACATCTTCATTTCCCAAAATAAGTATGTTTTAGGACTACTAAACAAATTTGGCATGGAAAATTGTAGCCCTCTCTCCACTCCAATAGATCATAATTTAAATATCACATCGAAAGAAGGGAATGAATTTGAGGATGCAACCAAGTACAAATATCTTGTAGGAGGTCTCAAATACCTAACCACAACCAGACTAGATATCTCATATGTTGTGAGAGTCCTTTCAAGATTTATGCATAAACCATGTGAGGGACATTGATCTGCTACAAAAATATTCCTGAGATACTTAAAGGGAACTCAATATTATGGACTTAAGTACACCAAGGTGGATGACTTCAATCTTATTACACATTCTAATTCAGAATTTAATGGGGACAAGGAAAATAGAGTATCAACTTCAAGATATCTCATGCATTTAGGATCAATAGTTGTCTCATGGAGGTCACACAAACAGTCAGTTCTTACGGATTATACAATTGAGGAAAAATATCTGGCAGTCATAGAAGTGACAAAGGAAATTGTGTGGCTTAGGAAAATACTTGAAGACTTGCAGGAGAAACAAGTGAAATCAACTTCTTTACTTATCAATAATACATCTACAATCAATTTGAAATATCGTTTGATTTGATATCATGTAGGGGAAAAACCATTCATCTAAGATATTTTTCCACAACTGATCAAATTGGATACATCTTAACCAAAGGCTTGGAAGAGAAATTTTTGAAAAGTTTAGAATGATGCTTAGGCTCACAAACATCCCTTCAGATTAAGCGAGGGAATGTTAGACAGGGGGGATTCACTTAGTATGAACCCAATACAACTTCCCAATTTAAAAAACACCTAATTTCACTAGATATTGTAAGTATCCATTTTTTCATTAACATTTTTTTACCCCATTTATATTTTTTCATTGACTTTAAACTTCATTTTTTATCTTTGCCAATATAAAAACCCTTTACCCCCTATATATATATTATATCATTTTTACCTCAATATATATCCCCCAATATGAACCCACGTGGTGTGATATTGCTCCCCTAGTGAAGCCCTCGTGATGTTAGACAACATAATCCTTTAGGATTATGGTAAAAGGGTATTTATGTATGAAGATTAGTTGTAGTAACAAATATATCATTGGGAAAGTTGACAACCCAAGAATATCCTCCATGTAATAAATATTTATTGTTTCTTAATGAATGATTATTGGAGATTTTTGCACGATCCTCAGTCTAAGAGTTTGGGAGGTAAACCATATCATTTTTTCGGTAGTACAGATAGGTAATAGGCTTCCAAGCCCATTTAAATTTACTGCAAAATGGTTGAAGGAGGAGGAGGTTATTAATTTTCTTAAGGGGATTTGGAGAGAATATGATGAGATGATAATGGAATCAATTGCTTTACAATTTGAAGGAAATTTGAAAAGAATTAAACCGATAGTGATCAATTGGGCTCATGCAAAAAGAAAGAGAGATGAGAAATATTTAATAGAGGTGGAGGAAATTTTGATTAGAATATGTGAATAAGATGGAATGGGATTTTTTTTTAAGAAACTATATAAAAAAATTTGAATTTGGAAAAAATGAGGAGCAAGTTATTGCCATTGGAGGAAAGAGCTACTACATGGAGGTTAAGAAGTAGGGTTCTTTGATTGGAAAAAGGTGATAAGAACTCTAAGTTTTTTCATAAGTTTACAAAGGAATACATTCTCCTTTGAGTAATTTCACTCAATATCTTTATGCAAATGTATATATAAGATAGTGGCAAAAATTGTTGCGAATAGGGTGAAAAAAACTTTTGTCCAAGAAAATTTCAGAGGAGTAATTTGGTTTCCTATTTGGTTAATAGATTAATGAGGCTATTGAGGTTTCTTAAAAGGGAATCCACAACATTAAATTAAGGTATTTAAATTTGGTGGTGATAAATCTAGATTAATCAAAGGCCTATGATAGAGCCAACTCAATTTCCCTAAGGTTATCAATGACACATCTGGGTTTTTAGGTACCTTTTATTACATGGGTGATGAGTTGTGTGATTATAGGCTCTTTCTATGTTCTCATCAATGGTGTTTCTTAGCAAGAAGAGGGATTAGGCAAGGATACCCCTTGTCACCTCTATTATTTCTTCTATTGGTTGAAGAGTTTAGTAGATTATTAATGGAAGAAAATGATTTCATACAAGGTTGAAATTATGTCTTTCACATCATTTATTTGTAGAAGATATACAATTATTTTGCAATGATATTAGATATAACCTAACCAAGTTGCATGAAATTTTGGATGTGTATTGTGATTCAATGGGGATGGTGGTTAACATAAGTAAATCATTAATTCCCTTTTTAGGATTGGAAGAGTAGGAACAAGTTTCCGTTCTGTCTTTTTTTCCATATTTGAGAGTGGATTTGGAATATAGTCTGAAATATGTAGGGTTCTACATAAAACCAAATAATTATTTGAAAGAACATTGGAATTAGCCTGTACCTAAACTATAAAAATGGTTAGTGTTTTGGAGTTACAACTACTCGTCATGGGGATGGACACTAGTTCTGGTTAAAACCATTCTCGAGGAAATTCTTGTCTACTAGATGTCTTTGTCATGGATTCCAAAAGGCATACTTGAAAATTATAGAAGGATTACTTTTAGGATTTGTGGGGAGGATCAATTAAAGAAACGGTGATTTCATGGGTAATATGGGACAAGTTGTTTGTACCAAATTTGTTGGGAAACTAAGGCCATAAGAACATTTCCCTTTTCTCAAAAGATTTGGAAACTAAGAGTGTTGGGGGCTTGTTCTAAGTGAAGGGTTGTGGCATCAAGTGGTGACAGAAAAATGTATTTGTCCAAACTCAATTGAAGGTTGGATAAGGAGGGTTGAGAGATATATGAATAATATAATAGTGATGTGGAAGTCAGTTACAAAGGCTTTTCATTTGATTGAGAAGTCCCTAGCTTGGAAGGTGGGCGAGGGGAACTTGGTTCGAATTGGAAAGGATACATGAGTTGGGAGTGGAAGAGACCACTTACTACTACCACAAATGAATCGATCAGTAAGGGATATAATTGTTTTCATGTTTTCCCACATTTAAATCCACTTACAACTTCGATATGGAGGTAGGGAGGACTTATAATAGAAAAACTAGGCTTCATAGAAAATGAAGCAAATTTATGGAATGGATTTTAATCATGTTTAGAAAGGAGTCATGTTTCGATCTAGGAATATAAAGATGATCTACCCTAGTATTTTTCTCCTCTTTGGGTTTACAAACGTAAGCTTGGATATATGTTTTTAAGTAGAGAGGAAGGAAGAAGAGAGCCTCAATGGTGGTGGTGCTATTTTTGGACACTGCAATATCCTTCTAAAGAAAATAAATTTATGTCATGTTTATTGAAGAACAAAGTATTAAGCTAGGATAGATTACATAAGAGGAATTGGGAGGGGCTTGGTAGACGAGCTCATTACAAACTCAACGAGGAGACAAATGGCCATTTGATAATAGATTGTGACTATTTAAAACATGTGTGTTTGAAGGTGGTGATGATAGGATTGAGAAATGCTTGGTTAGGGGATTCTATTAAGTAGGTTTGAGGAATTGGGAAGATAATCCACAAATAAAGGATTTGAAGGTTCTTATGTTATTAGTGTTGTGGAGGATATGGTTGGCTAGGAAACTTTCAATTTTTGAAGAATATGCATTCCTCCGATAATGTCCACAACCAATGGGCTCAATGTATTGAGTCATTTACCCTAGGATAAGGAATAAAATTCGGTGAGGATAGTGGTTCAAGAAAAAAATAATAAGAGATTTCCTTGGGCTTTTTCTGATGGGACACCACAAGGGGATTTCCTTGTATATGAAAGGGAAGGGATATTATTCTTTGCAAATAATAACTCCATTAATTTTAGGGAAATATTGGGGGATAGCTCAAATAATTATGCATAATTGGTGGCACTAACACATGTACTGATGATGGAAAATAAAAAAGGAATTAACAATCTATAGATGTTTAGTGATTCCTAAATTGTCATGAAATGGGTAAAATATGAACAAATATGTCACATTGTTATTCTAAATTTTGACTGGGAAGAGGTCAAATGTTTGAGAGTGTTTATTAACCATATTACTCTTCAGAATGTGTAGAGAGAGAAATATAAAAGTTGATGGTTTATCCAAAGCTAAAATTTCTATGCAGCATGTGAGGAGCCTAGGTATTGCAACAAGAATGTTGCAACTCCCAGGGCTACGAACTTTACTTATCAATCAAGGGTTCATACAAACTTGGAGGTGACAGTACTATATGCACAGGTAGAAGTGAAGGTCCCACCTATCGTCACTACTTATCTAGCAAGAGACCATAGGGATTCCAAGCCAGACTTCTATAGGGTCAGAAGAAGCTTAATTCTTTGATGGAAGAAGAGAAAACCTATTCCAGGAGAGAACTACTCTACATCAATACGGAAGAAAAGAACATGTAATGATAAACTACACCTAACCATCTAAACAACTATGCTAACAGAATTACTAAATCAACACTAACCTAATGTTACTACCTAAGTTGAATAGGTAAACATCATCAAACTATACTAAGGTGTAAGCAAAGAAACTTAAGCTAAATCGGTTTTCAAGCGGAAGAGCAATTGAAGGTCGAAATCAATGAAAGGAGGACGTAAGGACATAGTAGCGCATAAGGACCATTGGATCGAAAAACGAGTAGAAGATGGATGGTGGAGATCTTATCGCAGGGGCTTAAGTGAATAAATGGATAAACAAGGCTAATGAAGTAGATGAAAGACAAAGATCTTATCACGAAGAATTAAGTCAAGAGATGGGTGGACAAGGTAACGAAGCAGATGAACGATGAAAATCTTATCATGAAGGCTTAAGTGACTAGATGGATGAACAGGGTGAACACACAAGATGAACGGCTAAGGTCTTATCACGACGGTTAAGTCAAGAGATGGACGACCAGGGTAACGAAGCAATGAATGGATGAGATCTTATCATGCGATTAAGTCAAGAGATGGAAGGACAAGATTAACCAAACGATGGACAGTGGAGATCGCATCGTGGGAAAAAGAAACATGTAGAAATAATGGAGCGAGTTTCTAAGGTGGTAAGTAGTTTCTCACGTGCCCTCAAGGTGGTAAGCGAAATTCTGAAATTTCATGTGATTAGCCTTACCGTGCGACACATAGCACAAGAAAACCACTTTTCTCGTGTGCTCTCAGGTGGATAACGGTCATGCAATAATCCATGCGAGATTGCGCAATAGCCATTGGATTAGGCGGGGCTGATCAATGGTGGAGATTGGACAAGCGAGTTGGCGATCGGGTGACACGATAGCCATCAGATCAGGTGAGGTAGATTGACGGAGGGGGTTTAAAGCACATAAAGTGTTGAGGTGATGCGATAGCCTTCAGATCAATAGACAGATCGACAGTGGAGATTAAAGCACATAAAGTAAGTGGAAGACTTCACGTGAGGCAGCAGTTGGAGAAAATAATGAATCAGACAGTGATTGTGAACATTTGTTATGGATCGAACAGTGAGGAAGTGATGCATGAAGAATGTACTGAAGGAGGTTTCAAAGGAAAATGACAGAAAAACTAGTGAGGGTGAACAAATAACTGCATCGAACAACAAACTCCATAGCTCATGTGAGAACTAGAAACTTGTGCTTTTTGGGGTTGCTGAAGGGTCTCTTCCTCAAGTCATGGTTCTAGAGGGAGGAGATGAGGCCAAGACACCTGCCCACAACCTTATGATGATCTTTTCTCCTAGCTAACATGTAAATTGAAAGAAGGTACAAATGGAAGTAAACTATAGTAAATGCAACTACTGAAGCAAATGAACAGAAAAACCATGAATAATCTACACTATACTATTGTAATGAAAATGAAGCTACTTAAGCAAATAAAACATAAAACCATGAATCTACTTAAGCAAATGAAAAAAAAACAAAAATCTATGCTAGCATACATGTACAGTAAAGAGGAGCTTGTCTACTTGATTTGGGACCTAACCCAAGAGCTTTAGCCCTCTCATTTAACTTAGGGCTAGCTTAAACAAAACTCATTCTCATTATGAAAACCATGATTTACAGAACAATTGTCACAAGTCTCTTGCAACTCAGAAATAAAGTAGAGTTTTACAATGAAAAATCTAAATCCTACTGAGGACCTAAGCCTCTCTATTTATACATCTGAAGTCTCTAACGACTTCCTTCAAATTAGGGAGGCTTAGCTCCCAACTCAAGGAAAACTGGTTTCTATCCCTTTCACTTGCTCAGTTATCTTCTAGTCTTCAAAGTGATGGTTGTTTTCACTCTGAGCTGATGGAGGAATATTTGAATGGAGGGGTAGTAAATGAGGAGGATTTACCTCTAATTACTCTCCCTTGTCCCATTCAAGTTTTGACCAAGGTCTTTGCCATAGTTCCTTTCTTCTATCCTTTATGCATGCAGTCTTCCTTGCTTGTATCCTTTATTCCTACATTATATGCACATTAGACCACAAAGAAAAATATCCAACTCTAACTCATCTCATAAAAAAAATATAATCAAAAGTATGCAATAAGTTGTGAGAATAGTTGGTTTGACTAAGCTAGGAGGTGAATTAAGGCCAATTAAGGCCCATATAATTACCCAATAATGAGGCTCATCATCACCCCCTACTGAAAGTGTTGCTCATCCTCTGAGAAACTTAGTCAATTTCCATGTCCTTCATGGCTCTGGTAGCCTTTCTAACATCCCATGCTTCTATTGTGGTCTCTTATTTTTGTTCATAGAAGCCTACTTTCCTTTCTACTTCTTCCCACTGCCTCTTTTCCTCTTCTTTTCTCCCTTCTAGCATCCCTAGGAGTAGTGGTGGACTGAGTTTTAGGCCTATCCAGTTGACCTTCAAACTTTGCATTGATTTCTTATACATAGGTGTCATGTTGAGTGCCTCTCTCAACCTTTGAGGGGGAGTGATATTAACTAATCTTCAACCTGTGTGGCAAGGTGTTCCATCTCTTTTAGTAGGCATGTATATTATCATCTCTTAGCAACCTAAACATATCCTCAAAATGTGAAATTTCTTGCTCTTGGGCAACAAGATATCTAGGTGCTAGCTGAGGATCATTTGCAATTAGATTATGGGTGCTAATTAGGGCCATGGGATTTGATTGTTCAACTTTGATGAAAAAAAAGATTCATTTTTCTCTCTGGCCAATATTATTTTCATCTATACAGCCCTTGATTTCTCATGGTTCATCGATGATGCCAAAGCCATTGATTGTAGATCTCCTAGCTCTGCATTAGGATCCCAAATATTCATGTCTGTGAGGGCCATGTTTTGTAAGTAAAACTCGGCCATTTTGGCCATATCCTCTAGTGCACTTTGATCACAAAGATCAATAAATTGCCTGCAGTCCTAAATTGGCATGGTGCCCCTTTGTGCTAGTCTTTTAATATGAAATTGTAGCCATTGTTCTCTGAGGTAAAGACCACAGGATTTAGCTGGCATCCTACACTGGATGGCCTCTTGCTGTTCTTTCTCATCTGTTTCAATGCCTTCTTTTGCTTGTTGTTTTGACAGCATCCTCCTTCTCTTCTTCTTCATCATGTTCCTTTATATTAGTATCTTCTTCATCCATCTCATCCCCCTCTATCTCTATATCTTCTTCTTCTTGTTTTGCCTCCTCCTTACTGACAGAAGGACTAACATCATAGGTGAGGGTTTTGATGTCATCCTCTGCTAGTAAGTCTCTGAAGACTAACCATGTTATAGGGATCTTGAGGTTTTGGAGGGCATCCTTAATGAGGATTCTGATCAAACCATGGTAAGCCAACTGTTGGGAATTCCCTTCCTTTACTTTGCCGTTGGAGTCTATGAGTGATTGCATCAAGAAATAGGGTATGCTGAGTCTTTGGTGAACTAGTGTTTTTACCCCAATTCTTAATTCTTCAAGCATTCTCAAATGGTTCCCATACAAATACTGTATCTATGGACTCTTGAATTCTCTTTTGACTTATTAAAGAATTTCCTTTTTGCCACCTTTTCACTTATAAACCAACTACCTCTTAACCTTTACAACTTTTGATCAAATGATGCATATGAGTGAGTGAGTGGGATACTTACCTGTGGTCTTGATCCCATGCTGCAGTTGTCAAAGATCAAAGGTGTTGCATTGTCTATTTTCTGCATGATCATTATTCTTCCTCCTCTGCTGTCTGTTGATGGTTTCTTGGCTTTTGGAGGTGTCTGTGACTAGAGATCTGATGCTGTTACTGCTGTGGAGCTCCTGGATTACCACTTGGAAATGTTTGGTGTCTCCCTTAGAATTTCTTGATCATGTTGCTGGCTGGTGCTATGAGGATGCTGCAATGAATGGACAGAGGGAGTAGGAGTGTGTGTGGATGCAGGGATGATGGTAATGGATGAGGTGATTGGATAGATCATGTTTAGTATGAATTTTGGGGACCTAACCAATCTACCATTCAGGGGATCTTGTAGAAAACACAATCTTTACCTGAATTGAAGCAATGAAGTGAAAAACAATGGAATTGATGGAGGTATGCATGGAAACGAGTGGAGGAGAAGAATATATGTGAGGCAGGGTTCCTTTGGATCTTCTCTTTGCTCCTTGCTTGTCTTTCTCACCCACCTACAAGTAACAATTATGTTTTTTTCTTTTAATATTATATTATTATTATTATTATATATATATATAATATATATATATAGTAAAAACACCTATGCTACCTCAGAGAGGTTTTCACCCAGGGATCTTCTTACTCTTTTTCATTTTTTTTCTCATCCTTGGGATGCCTCACAAGGTTTTCAACCTAAAGATGGGACTTAGGTGCCTCATGAAGGTTTTCACCTGAATCCTTATTATTTTTTCTCTTTTTTAGTGCCCTGATGAGGGAGGAGCTGGAACTTGCCCCACCATCATCATTGTCTTATTGATATTGTCAATAAACTCTTGTTTTGATAAAGGCCTCTTGTACATTTTCAATCAGTGTCCATTAACAAGCAATGGAATGGCTTCTTCATCTACAGTTCTAATTTGCACTGACCCATTATCATGGTAGCTTTCCACCACATAAGGTTCGAGCCATCTTGTCCTTAGCTTGCCCTTGAAGTCTTTATACCTAGAATCATATAACAATGCCTAGTCTCCCTCTTGAAATTGCTTCTCCTTAATATGTTTGTCATGTCAGATATTCCTCTGAAGCTGAAATATCTCTATATGTAGGAAGGCCTGCATTCTAAATTCATCCAAGCCATTCAAATGGAACAATCTTTCTTTCTGTGCATGACTGAGATCCAAATCTAGTTGGGCTGCCATCCTCAATGTGTTATATTCAAACTCAATGGACATCAAAGCCTTTTTCCCATAGACCAACTCATAGGGTGTAAATCCAGTGGTGGTCTTCCATGTTGTATTATGGGCTCAGGTGGCCTAAACTAGTCTCTCTGCCCAATCCTTCCTGCTGCTGCTCACTACCTTGGTTAAGATGTTCTTTAGTGCCCTATTGGTCACCTCCACTTGCCCATTATCTTGTGTATGGTAAGGAGTGGAGATCGTATGCTTTATTTTTTTATGGCTGAGTAGTTCTTCAATCATGATGGAGGTAAACTAGTTGCCTTGGTCTATGATTACCTCTCTAGGGTACCCAAATTTGTAGAATATATTCTCCCTTAGGAACTCAACCACCTTGCCTTCTGTTCCTACCTTAATTGCCTTGGTTTGAGCCCACTTAGTCAAATAATCAATGCATACAATAATGTATTTCTTTTGCTTTGAAGGAGGGTTGATAGGCCTAATTAAGTCCATGCCCCACTTGTCAAATGGCTCAAAAGTCACTTGAGGTTGTAGGGTCATTTCATCTCGTCGAGTAGGCTTTCCCATCTTCTGGCACCGAGCACACTAACTAGTGTATTTTTTCACATCCTGATGAAGAGTAAGCCAATAATAGCCTGCTTGCAACACTTTGAATGTTGTCCTCTTTGTTGCAAAGTTACCTCCACAACGCCCATCATGACAGGTCAGAAGGATGTCAAAGACTTCCTCTTCCCTTACACACCTTCTCAAGATTTGATCTGGGCCCATTTTGAATAGATTGCCCCCAATCCAAGTGAAGGGGGCGCTTTTCCAGACTATCTTGCTATTTTCTTTGGAGGGCAAGTTTTGTGGGAACTGTGCTGATACCAAATAGATTTCTATATCAACAAACCATGGGGAGAGAACTTAAATAGAAAAAAAAATGCTCATCTGGTAACTGGGCATCCACCATTCCTTCTTCACCTGCAGGAAGATTCATCCTAGATATAAATTCTACGACAACATTTTCCTTACCAGGCTTATCAACAATAGTTAGATCAAACTGATGTAATAAAAGTAACCATCTTATAATTCTAGCATTCACATTCGGTTTGTTCATTAAATATTTGATTACAGCATGATCAGTATGCACAAATGTTTGATAGCCTACAATATAATGCCTAAATTTTTTTAATCAATGCAAAACAACAAGGATTTCCTTTTTGGTCACAATATAGTTTAGCTCAGCCTTTGACAGGTTCTTACTGATAAAATAGATGGCATAGGACAATTTCTCCTCTTCCTGACCTAGGCTGCTCCTATGGCTTTGTGTGAGGCATTAGCATGAATATGAAAAGGGAGGGCCCAGTTTAGGCCTCTAAGGATTGGTGGAGTGGTTAACTTACCCTTTAGAATGTCTAAGGCCTCTTGACATCTCTTTGACCATATAAACTCAGAATATTTGGCCAACAACCCAAACAAAGGAGGGGCCAACTTGCTGAAGTCCTTTATGAACCTTTGGTAGTATCCAGCTAACCCTAAGAAACTCCTGACATCTCTCTGCTTTTGTGGAGGTGGGACCCTTTGGATGATTGCTATTTTGTTTGGGTCCACCTGTAGTCCTTGCTAAGATATTGAATGACCTAGAATAGTTCCTTCAGCCATTAAGAATTCACATTTTTCTGGACTGAGAGACAGGTTCATTTCAATCAATTTGTGCAATACTTTTCCCAGGTTAGTCAGGCTTCTTGAAAATGACAGCCATAAGGTGTAAAGTCATCCATATAGATTTCCACAACATCATGTACTAATTCAACAAAAATACTCTAGACTGCTCTCTGGAAAGTGGTAGGAGCATTACATAGGCCAAAAGGAAGGACCCTATAGGAAACAGTACCCCAAGGAAAGGTGAATGTGGCCTTATCCTAGTCTTCTAGGCAGATTTGGATTTGGTTGTACCCACTAAATCCATCTAGGAAGGAAAAAAACTTCTTCCCTGCTAGGCCATCTAGCACTTGTTAATGAAGGGTAGGGGAAAATGATCCTCCTTTGTGGCTTTTTTCAACTCCCTATAATCAACACAATTCCTCCACTTACCATTTTTCTTGGGAACTAACACTAAAGGAGAGACCCACTCACTGCCTGAGATAGGGTAAATGAATCCTGCATGTAGCAGTTTTTGCAGTTCTTCTTTGCTATGTCTTTAAGAGCTAGATTCATCCTCCTTTGTTGTTTCCTGACTAGCTTGCAACCTTCTTTGATGTAAATGTGGTGAGTACACACTGAGGGGTGTACTCCCATCATTGCCTTGTAACTCCAAGCGAAGGCTTCTAGGTTTTCTCTGAACATGTTGCATAGCTTTTCCTCTTCTAAAGCAGAAAGAGATGGATTAATTTTCAAAGTTTTCTCTGGGCCAAATTCTATGGTTTTGACACGGAGTGGGTTGGAATTGGCCTAGCATAAGTCAATTGGATGATTTTTCTGGGTTTCCCTTACTTCTTCTTCTAATGGTAGTGAACTAGGAGTTGGACTTTGGAGCAGGTGTTCAATTAAGTCATCCGCATCTTGTTGTCCGCCTCCTATGGTTTCTTCAAAAGCATAAAGTTGGGAAGAATAAACCTCATCTTCTTCCTCCTCCTCCAACCATAAAGATAAGTCATGTTCTAGGGAAGGTTGAGCAGGAGGGTATAGGACTAATTGTTTAGACATATGCCCATTGTTAATGGTCATATTCCCAACTCTGCAGCTAATGTAAGCATCAGTTGTGGCCAATCATGGCCTCCCGAGGATGAGAGGGTAACCAGTAAGCTTAGCCTTAGGTTGGAGAACTGGGAAATCTGCGGGGTACTCCCAGGAGTCAAGGGAGACCATCACATCCTCCACAATTCCCTCAAGGGTGATTGTGGAACAGTCTGCAAGTTGGAGAACTATTGTGGTCTTCCTCAATGACCCTTAGAGGTTGAGCTTGAGCATGATGTCCTTGGTCATCACATTAATGGCAGCCCCAAGGTCAATTAGGGTGTGTGGGACAATGGTGTCATTGATGTGCACATATACTATAGGGCTTCTAGGGTCCAAATATTTTGGACATATTACCTGCCCCAACATTAAGTCAAACAGCTGCCCAATGACAATAATGGTAGGGGCATACCTTTTTCTTCTTCCTGGATGCTTGAAGCACTTCTCCTTAATCAACTTATTGTAAATGGGAACATATTTGATTGCCTGGAGAAGGGGGATCTTTACACATAGATTTTTCAATTCTCCTAGAAGTTTAGTTTCTTCTGGGGTAGGCTGGAGTGGTTGGGCTAATCTCTCAAGAAAGGGTGGATTTAATTTAAGGTTGCTTTCCTCTCTTTCTTCCTAAACCTCCCTATGTGGAGAGGGAGGTTGGTTATCAGGGAGAATTCTCCCAAATCTTAGGTTGATCTCCTAGATTTCTACAACATAAGCTGGGTATGATGTCTCTCCATTGTATACTTGTTGAGCCTACCTATTGTTTGGGTTCGGATTCGGCTGGGCAAGCATTTGGGGTTGCTTGGGTGGAGCAGAGTGCATGAGTTGTGGTTAGGTAGGTGGTGGAGGCAATAGAGTTGGAACATTGTTGAATTGGGGCCTCCACCCTTGGAGTGGGGTATTCCATTGATGTTGTGGTTGAACATAAGGCTGAAAAGACTGGCTAGATGGATGGGAATGAAACTGGGATGTATAGGACCAAGGAGGGGGTGTATACCAGGAAGGATGAGCAGGGGGTCCCTAAGAAGGTATAGTTGTGGTTTTGTTGGGGTTCTAGTATGCATGGGATGACCCCTGCATATCCTGCTGGTATAGTCTAAGCCCAGGATGTTTTCTTTGGTTGATGTGGCACAACTGCTCAGTGACCCCTTCAGCTCCTTGATATACAACGTTGAGTCCAGGTAAAGAAGGTCACTTGTTTGTGGAGTGGTTTTCTTCACAAACTGAGCAAATCTTAATACATTTCAATGGACATGTTCCTAGGATGCCTCCTGGTGCATCTAGGACAAAATATGGCCAAGGTTCTATCTGCTTCCTCTTGCTTCTTTTTGATGTTCATGGTGTCCAATTGCAAGGCAAGGGTTTGCAACATATCACTTTTTAAATATTGCAACATATTTCCAATTTCACCCTTGATGGATGAGTTGGAGGACCATTTACTAGCCATAAGTTGGCTACCCCTACCCTTTTTCCTGGTTGCCTAGAATGGTTTCTAAAGGTAGTCTTAATATCCTGATAGGGTAATTGGTAGACATCTCCTCCTGTTATCATATGTAAGGTATCTAGAAGATCTTCCCTTACTCCTCTAAGCAGGACCAACTTGAGTGACTCAGGGTCAAGTGTGCACTTGGCCCTTTTGTAGCTGAGCTAGAATCTTTCTTCATGGTATTCTAAGGATTCATCTTGGCCTATGGTCATCCTGAAAATCTCTTCTTTAGTATCCTTTGGCCTATAGTATTCCCTATATTTGTTGTTAAAAGTTTTTTTCATCTGAGCCCAAGTTGTGATGCTATCTCTAGGTAAACCCATGAACAAGCACACTGCTGCATCCTTGAGGGTAGATGGAAAACATTTTAACTTTTGCTCATCATCTGTATAGTCATAGGTTTGGCATATAACATCAAACTCAAATAGGAAAGTGTCAGGGTCCTCTATGGTCAAGCTATGGAAATGAGGTAGAGCAAAGGGGCTTATATTCTTCATCTTAGTGTCCCAATTGGTCTCCCTGATGGGGAAGGCACTCTCAATTCTCTCTCTATTTCCTCTGTCATTTAGGTTTTTAGCCATTGGTTAAATAGGAATGGGTTCTTCCTCTTCTTCTTCCCCTGTAGGTTCTTCAAATATGTAAGGTTGCTCACCTGAAGGTTCTTCCAAATCACAGTCATTGAAGAAGAGAGAAGGTTCATTATTGGATGCAGTGGGGGTATTTGACAACAATTTCTCTGAATTGTCCTTATTCCTACGAGGCATGAAAGGAAATATTTTTGGGTTGGTTTTTGTAATTTTTTTCAAAGCTAGAAAGTACTTGCAGAATGAAATTGTTGATTGAATGAAATTGCTGATTGAATGAAAACTACTAATAAAAAGGCTACTTGCTGAATTGAAATTATACTTGCAAAATGGAAAGGAAAGCAGATAATGACAAATGAAAGAAAGGAAGAAACTAGATTATTTTTACAAAAATAAAACAATGGAAGAAAATTGAGGATAAGAAGTAGAAGAAAGAAAGTTGGAGACTAGAAATAGAAGAAAGAAGTAATCCCATTCTACTTAAACACCTCCCTGGCAATGGTGCCAAAAAGTGATGAGCCTAGGTATTGCAACAAGAGTGCTGCAACTCCCAGGGATATGAGCTATACTTATCAACCCGGGGTTTGTACAAACTTGGAGGTGACAGTGCTATACGCACAAGTAGAAGTGAAGGTCCTGCATGTTGTCACTATTTATCTGATAAGAGACCCCAGGGGTTCAAAGCCAGACTTCTATGGGGTCAGAAGAAGCTTGATTCTTTGATGGAAGGAAAACAAAACTATTCTAAGAGAGAGCTACTCTACTGCAGTAAGGATGAAAACAACATGTAATACTAAACTACACCATAACCTAACTAACCATCTAAACAAATATGCTAACAGAATTGCTAAATCAACACAAACCTAATGCTGCTACCTAAGTTGCAGAGGTAAAGATCATCAAAATACACTAAGGTGTAAGCAAAGAAGCTTAAGCTAAATCAGTTTTCAAGTGGAAGAGAAATCAGAGGTCAAAATAAATGAAAGGAGGATGTAAGGATGCAGTAGCGCATAGGGACCGTTGGATCGATCAACGAGCAGAAGATGGATGGTGGAGATTTTATTGTGGGGGCTTAAGTGAATAAATGGACGAATAGGGTTAATGAAGGAGATGAACGACGGAGATCTTATCACAAAGAATTAAGTCAAGATATGGGCGGATAGGGTAACGAAGAAGATGAATGATGGAGATCTTATCGTGAAGGCTTAAGTGACTAGATGGATGAACGAGGTGAATGCACAGGATGAATGGCTGAGGTCTTATTGCGGCGGTTAAGTCAAGAGATGGACGAACAGGGTAATGAAGCAATGAACGATTGAGATCTTATCGTGTGGATTAAGTCAAGAGATGGATGGACAAGATTAACCAGAGGATGGACGGCGGAGAACGTATCACAGGAAAAAGAAACGTGCGGAAATGATGGAGCAGGTTTCTAAGGCGATAAGTAGTTTCTCGCTTGCCCTCAAGGCCATAAGCAGAATTTTGAAATTTCATGTGATTAGCCTTACTACATGACACATAGCACAAGAAAACCACTTTTCTCACGTGCTCTCGGGCGGATAACGGTCGTGCAATAATCCACGCGAGATTGAGTGATAGCCGTTGGATCAGGTGGGGCTAATCAACTATGGAGATCAACCAAGCTAGCTGGAAATCAGGTGATGTAATAGCCATTGGATTAGGCGAGGTAGATTAACAGTGGGGGTTTAAAGTGCATAAAGTGTTGAGGTGACGCGATAACCGTCGAATCAAGAGACAGATCGACATTGGAGATTAAAGCGCATAAAGTAAGTGGAAGACTTCACACAAGGCAACAGTTGGAGAAAATAATGAATCAGATGGTGATTGTGAAGTTTTTTTGTGGATCAGACGACAAGGAAGCGATGCATGAAGAATGTGTTGAAGGAGGTTTCAAAGGAAAACGACAGAAAAACCAGTGAGGGTGAACAAATAACTACATCAAACAACAAACTCCATAGCTCATGCGAGAACCATAAACCTGTGTTTTTTGGGGTTGCTGAAGGGTCTCTTCCTCAAGTCATGGTCCCAGAGGGAGGAGATGAGGCCGAGACTCTTACACACAACCTTATGGTGATATTTTCTCCTAGCTAACCTGTAAACTAAAAGAAGGCACAAATGGAAGTAAACTATAGTAAATGCAACTAGAATAGAAAAACCATGAATAATATACGCTATACTGTTGTAATGAAAATGAAGCTACTTAAGCAAATAAAACAGAAAACCACAAATCTACTTAAGCAAATGAACAAAAACAGAAATATATGCTAGCGTACATGTACAATAAAGAGGATCTTTGGTTACTCGGGTCGGGCCCTAACCGAAGCGCTTCAGCCCTTTGAGTTAACTCAGAGCTTGCTTAAACATAACTCATTCTCATTATGAAAACCATGGATTACAGAATAACTGTCACAAGTCTCTTGCAGCTCAGAAATAAAGTAGAGTTTTACAATGAAAAGTCTGAATCCTACTGAGGTCCTAAGCCTCTCTATTTATACATCTAAATTCTATAATGACTTCCTTCAAATTAGGGAGGCTCGCCTCCCAACTCAAGAAAAAATGGTTTATGTTCCTTTCACTTTCTCAACTGTCTTCTAGTCTTCAAAGTGATGGTTGTTTGCACTCTGAGCTGATGGAGGAGTATTCAAATGGAGGGGTAGTAAATGAAGAGGATTTACCTCCAATAATTACTCTCCCTTGTCCCATTCGAGTTTTGACCAAGGTATTTGCCATAGTTCCTTGCTTTTATCATTTATGCCTACATTTTTCCTTGCTTTTATCATTTATGCCTACATTTTTCCTTGCTTGTATCATTTATTCCTACATTATATGCACATTAGACCACAAAGCAAAATATCCAACTCTAACTCATCTCATAAACAAAATATAATCAAAAGTATGCAATAAGTTGTGAGAATAGTTGGTTTGACTAAGCTAGGAGGTGAATTAAGGCCCATATAATTACCCAATGATGAGGTTGATCAGCATGGTGGTTAGATGATAACAAAAAATAGGAATTGGTAAAATTTGGGATAATATCCCCCTCCTTTTCATGAATTAATGGCGGGAACAAGAGATGCTCCTATATGAGGTCTTTCTTATCTCTAATCAAAACTTTCATTTTAGCAATTTTGAGAATTTTATTTATTCTATTTCTAGAAATTGAAGTCATACCTCCAACATGGAAAGGATACACATACTTTGATTCCATAAGTGGAGTTTATTTTTTCTTTGATGTACTAGATTTATTGAAGCTGCGAAAGAGTAGTTTCATATTTGGATATTTTTTCTATTACACTTTGGAGTGTTCTAGATGAGTGTATTTAGCATAAAATGCTTGAGAAAGCATGTGAACAATGTAACGTTGTAGCCTTTTCAAAGAAGTGATGAAACTTCAATTTTTTTTTTTTTTTTTCCCTAGAAGAAAAAAGTATATCTTTGTAGTTTTCTTTAATGATTTTTAAAAAATTTGAAGCTTTTGAAATGTTTACAAGAACTGGAATTTTGATAAGTTGATCTAATAAACATGGTTGTATGCAATGACTTAATTTAAATTGATATGCCATATTGATTCTTGTTTCTTGTATAACTAGAGATAAGGATTTACAATCTTTGTATTTTTGGATAACTATTAATGAAAGGGAAAAAATTGTTAATATGGTATTATCTACATAGAAGGTAATTAACAATGACTAAGTGAAGAGACACAAAGGAGTAGAAAATAATAGTGGATTCTGAATGAACTGATAAGAAGGTAATAAGAAACTTATAAGTTTGAGCTAAAAAATTAACTTGTTGAGGACCTTCAAGAAGTGTAGCATACATAGTTGACACATCAATTTAAAGGCATTTCTAGCAACCTTTGGATGTGTTAGGTCCCTATGCTACACTAGTAGTATAAGGACCTAACATGTCCCTATACTACTCGTGTAGGGACCTAGCAAGATATCCCGATCTTAACTAAGATGATATGCCACCCACATTCTTGTTTAGAAATTGTTTGGTGTAGTGGTGGTTTTGTAATTCCCATAATACTATAGTTATGTAGTAAGTTGATAATTCAAAATTTTAAGGCTCATATATTTATATTCTTGGATCTACTCTAGGATTTGGAATTAAATAAATTGGAAAATTGATAAATAATCATTGTTTCACATATAAATAATTAATATATTGTTTTTAATGGTTTCTCACCCTCCATCTATACCAATTGCTTTCCAAAGCTTGAAATATTGTAGTTATTGCACCAAAAAAAGGTTCCACTACTATGTGTTAGTGGGATTTCTAAGTTAGAAGAGTTGTCAAGTGTGTAAACATTAGTATCTTTGGAGATAAAGCATATGGACGTGTACAATTGAAGAGCATGAGAGGTTTTTAGCAATCTAAAATGTTTCTACAACTATATGTTAGTGGGAACTCTAAGTTAGAATAATTACCAATATAAAGGCATTGGTATTTTTGGAGGAGTTGTGAGCATATGGATGTGTGATGCTAAAGAGAATATATTGGTTGGGATAATATACAAAGCTTCAGAATCTAATTCTTAGTGGGTGCTTTGAGTTATAAATGATACCAAGTATGGAAAAATCAGTTTCTTGGGAGTGGTTTTAGGTAAAAGGATGTGTCTAGCTAAAGAGGATACAGGGGTTGGCATAGTTGTAAAGCATTAGAAGTAAAATGTTAATGAGTGATCTAAGTTAGAAGCATTTCCAAGTCTAAAAAAATTATCTTTGGAGAAGTTTTGGGAAGTCAAATGTGCGAAGTTAAAGAGAATATGATGATTGGTGAAACTAACAAAGCTTCAACTCCTAGATGTTACTGGGTAATTTGAGTTAAATGTGCTACCAATTATGGAAACATTGGTATCTTTAGAGGTGTTGTGGTAAAAATTTTGTGTAGTTGAAGACCATATGGGAGTTGGCACAATGTACAAATATTTGGATTTTACTTGTTCGTGGGTGCTCTAAGTTAGAAGAGGTACCAAGTATGGAAACATTGGTATCTTTGGAGAAATAGTGAATAAACATATGTGTGAAAATGAAGAGCATCAAGGGGTTGGAGTAGTATATAAATCTTAGAAAGCTAAGTGTTGTGAGTAGGTGCTTTGAGTTAGAAGAGTTGTTGAGTGTGGAAATATTGGCATATTTGGAGGACTTATGGGTGGATGGATGCATGAAGTTGAAGAAAATATACGGGTTGGTATAATTGAATATTACATATGGTAGTAAACTAGTGGTATGGAAAAGTCATAACCTAATGGTTCCCATGTAGGAGACCATTTTCATACAATAAGGTTTATGTAGATTTCTCGATGTTTGCATACCTTTGTAGGATTCAACAAACATAGTATCAATGTAGTCAAGCATGAGATTCCTATCACACTAGTTAATACAAGTTGGAATGCTAAACCAATAACTAATTTTTATTTTTATTTTTTTTAATTATTTTGGTAACTTCGACAAATACCTAACATTAATTTCCCTCCACCAAGGTATAATTGAGTCACATCATGTCCTTGAACCGATTGAAAATTCAACATGTGAACATTTAGAAATGAAAAAAATGATTTTGGTTTTCCAAATTAAATTTTTTAATAAAGAATCTATTGCAAACTTTATAAAACATTGGGAAACTTAGTAAAACTATTGAAAAGTGAATCATGACCAATTACTGTAGTACCTAATTTGATAGGGACTAACAACAAAAATAATACTTCTAGATTGTATGCTCAACCTTATCTCTTGATTATTTATTGTACGAGCATATGTAGTGTTCAATCACTCCTTGAAAAGATGTAGTGTTCACTCACATCAATTGGTATTATAGTAATTTGATTTCCAACCTCATATCTACTCAACTTCAATGATATCCACCTTTCCCTTAATACATATTTGAATGAACATTTCAGTAGTAGCATTCCTATAGGATTTCTCTCTATCTTCATCCATTGTTGATTTTTTTAGCTGGTCTCTTGAGTAGTATCTAGATTACCTTGAGGGTTTGTTTCTCTTACGCTCACTAGATTTTGGCTCACCACACAAATGAGGCCAAAGAATGATCATTTACCCAAGTAGACAAACAATTCAACACCCTCCTACAATAAGTTTTTTGAGTAACAAATTCAACAAAAAGCCACAATGAAAAATAAAATCATGTCTTTTCATCTATGTTCAAACAAACCAATGTGCATTTGCCTTTGGGCTCATGTAGACACATAAGTTTCTTCGTGATACTTTATGAGAACTCTTAACGGTGAGTAGTTAGAATCATAGATGTAAAGAATGTTAACATAATTTTATAATTTATTGTATCTAACTGGTTCATAATAGTTGTTGATAACCACTATGCGTCTTATTGATCTAGCTTATTTTGGTGGTAAAGTTCCTAGACCCTCATATATATATATATATTATATATATATATATATATATATATATATATATATATATATATATATATATATAATAATGGCTTATATATACATACGTCATAATGAAATAAAGAACACCATTTATCCAAAAATCTCCATTACATAGTAGCATGACCTCTTTCAATCCATTCATTCACATTTTCCTCCCCTAAAATATCATCAATCAGGTCCTCACTTGCAAAATTAAATAATTATCTAGACAATAAATTCAATATTTACTTGAGGCGTTCACTAATATTCAATTGAATCTCAATGTTTTTGATGGTCCTTGATACTGATTGTGAGAATTAATTATTGTTTGTATCTTATATAATGCAATGCAATGACTATGTTTTCAAACACAATGTTGGATACTAACTTCCAACATATCTTTATGGTTGGCCAAAAATTGTGCAATTAAAATTTCCTTATAGGTTGCTAACCTCAGTAGAAGAGTCCTGTTAAACAATATATATTATCCCACCATCTAGAAAAATTTGTTGTTAGTCTAAAGATAAAGAAAATGAAAACCTAAAAGAATAAAAAAATAAAATCTCAAGAAGACACACAACATTTGAATTTCCTAATACAAATCCTTATCCACTTTATTCATCATTTTTCCTTTCATAAGGGATAGATATTTTAGGCAATTAGTTTTTTCTCCTAAAAGAAATAGGCATACATTCCAATTCATGTGTATTCCATCTTACAATTGCAATTCATTATTTTTGCATTGTGAAAAATGATTGCTCCACTTTTCCAACATTTTCCCACTTGGTAAGCTCTTTGAAAAAGTGTGAACACCAAGAATGTCTCTAAATAAGACAAGCTTATCCCCATTTAATGCCTTTGCTAAGGTATACACTAAATTATGCTCTAATCTTCACTTTTGTCAATTTCACCACACACGCGTTCTCCTTTTCCTCATAGAGTGATACTTCACATCAATATGCTTTTCCTTGGAATTGTAAGTGGACTTTTAGTAGATCACAATGGCACTTTGGCTATCACATTTTATTTTGGAGCTACCCTATTTCATACCAATATTTTTGCATAATCTTAATAATTGAGTTTCGTCTATTTAAAAAAAATTATATTACTTACTTTGAACTAGATAAGGAAATGATATATTGCATATGCCACATCCAACTCACCACTTCTCCAAATAGAGAAAACACATATGCACTCGTGGACTTTCTCTTGTCCACATCTTTAGCTCAATTTGTATCAAAAAACTTGTGCAAATAAAAAATATCATTACCATGATCCCTATAACATGAGGCATAGTCCTTAGTACCTTTTTTTTCTTTGTAAGTTCGGAAACAATGAGGCTACATCATGGTCATGTCCAAGAATAACACCCAAATAGTGCGAGGAATTGAACCAGTGATTTAACATCTAGGAGTTCCTTAACAGTGCACCCAATCACCATCTATGTAAGACCCCATGGACCATAGTCCTCAGTACCTTTAAAATATCTTAACATTGTTTTACGAACCATATGATATTCCTTTCCTAGATAGGTCATAAATCTGCTCAATACTCCCACTAAATATTCTATATCTAATATTTGGCATACCATCACATACATAAGATACCATGGAACTCTATCTTGTGGCAACCTAACTATGTAATTCATTTCCTTGTGGGTTTTATGACACATTTAAGTATATAATTTAACTTCCACTTGAAAATGTGTTTTTACTAATTTACAAACCATTCATCCCAAACTTAATGAAAATTTTCTGAATATACTTCTTTTTGACAAAGTCACAATATTCTTATTTTTTATTTCTTTTTATCTCTAAGTTAAGACAATAATGCATTGCACTAATATCCTTCATATCAAATGCCTTGGAAAACAAGGATTTGGTGTTTCCTACTAACTCCACATTGTCATCAATTAACAATATATCATCCAAATATAAGACTAGAATTATAAATCTATCACCTGCTCTTTGTAATAAGCATAATGGTCAATGTTGCTTCCCTAAAAACATTTTTCCATACACATACATACCAAATTTTTGTACGATTCTCTTGGGGATTGCTTTAATTTATTCATTAGTTTCTTAAGCTTACACTCCAAGTTCTCACCTCCTACCACAAAGCCTTGTATTTTCTCCATGAATATCTATTCATTCAAGTCAACATGATGAAATAATGCATTGACATCCATCTTCCTCACTTCTATATCATATGTTTCCATTAAAGCCATTAACATCCTAATAGAAGTCATTTTTTCTAGTAGGAGAAAACCTCCTAGCAATCTATTCCTTGAACCTGAGAATATCCCTTTATACCAATCTTGCTTTTTAATATTATAACCATACCTTTCAAGTTTATTCCTAGCTTATTGGTTTCTCTTAGGTTATTAAGCTATTTTGGCTAACTCTCTTGTAATATCCTACATTGGTATGTCGACTTTTTTTTGCATTATGGGTTTTTTCAAAGCAATTATAACCTATATTGGCACCATGATAGACTTTGATTTATCCAATGGGATTGGGTCTCATTCTATGGTTCTTGGCTTGACTATGTGTCAAGCTTACTTTGTCTGACAACATCACTATCGCTTGTGCAAATGTTCCCCAACTTGATTATGCACCCTCATTGATGGAATTTGAATTTCCACCACTCTTTGTAGCACTAATCTTTCATTAGGTTGTTGCTTTTGTTGTTCAACTTCTTCAATTATTATTTGAAGATAACATCTCCACTATAAGTGCTCTTATGTAATCCATAACTTGTTTAGTTTCACTCCAATAAGATATTCATGTCCAATGAGCACACACTTTTGGATCTTACATCCAAATTTTCTTGATTTCTTTAGGTACATGCATATAATTCTCATACTAAATGTTCTCAACTAAGAAACATATGAGTTTTTTGCACTATAAGCTTCATCTAATGTCTTGTCACTTAGGGATAAAACACTTAAAAAATGACCAAGTTACAAGCTATTCCAATTGCTTTGGCTTAAATATCTTAATTTTGCATTAGATATCATGCACCTTGACTTATATACTAGAATTTGATTCATATTCTAAATACAACTTCATTTGGAAATGGAGAGTATGGTGTAGTTTGCTACCTTGAAATCCCATGCATTTCATGAATTACAACAAACTCTAATGAGAAATATTAGCCACCATTGTTTCTTCTTATGGATTTCACCTTTCTACTAGTTTACCTCTCCACCATAGCAACAAATTCTTAAATGTGTTAAATATCTCTCTCTTCTTCTTCAAAAACAAAACCCATGTATTCTCGCTAGAATCATCTATGAACATGGCAAAACATTTAGTACCACCAATAGAAGCCACATTCATAGGTCTGCATATATATAAATGCATTGAGTTTAATATCTTATTGGATCTATGAAATCTTCAATAAAATTTAACGGTTGCATGTCTACCCAACACACATAGTTTATAAAACTCAATAAAAATCAAAATTCATACCTTTAAGAATTCCTCTTGAGTGCATGTTTTGTGGAATTTACTCATTCAAGTATCCCATTCTCCTATGCCAAAGCATGCATCTTTCAATTCCTTTAGATGCTTCCCTAGTGGCTTGACTCTTCTCAATAATTGCAACATTACTATTAACCTCAATCTGAGTAGTAACATCCAATCTATAGAAAAATACCTGAATTAATACCCTTAGCCGATACCAATCCACGCCTCACAAGCTTACACATATTCCTTGTGATTTTAGATCAACCCATGCGTTAGTGAACTATCTCAAAGAAGATTACTCTTTATTCCTCATGTCTCACATTAAGAAAATACTTAGTTCTTCCATCTCTAAAGCCTATTGGAATGAATCCTCTATGAACTACATTATAGACTCTCATGTATACTAATAAGATATTCGCTCCATATAACTCTTCATATGAATCAAATCACTTCCTAGGAGTCATATGGAAGATGCTCTAGGCTCTACAAGCCGTGCTTCACTGTAGGTTTAAATGGATAAATAAGAGATAGTAAAATACATGCCCATTTTTTTTGCATCACCCTTGCTAGTAGAGACCACCATAATCACATCCTCTTTATTATTTCGATTGTAGAGAGGAAAATATTCTTTATATGCCTTTTTGGTTACATTCCGAACACACCTTTCCAAATTTCCTCTTCCTACTAGCTAGACTATCGTTGAACTTGAATATATCATGAAATCCTTTGTTTTAATTTTCTTTCTAGCAACCTATTGTAATATAATTACTTTGAATGTAAAGACACTCCTAATAGTTTCCTTGCTTCCTCATTCAATAATTGTCCCACAAAGGTTTCAATATTGGAATTACTCCCACAAGAACCATTAATAGTTTCTAAAATATTCTCCCATGAATATGGCAATATGAATGAGGAGAGAAATACAATGATTCTTCAAACTCTACTAATCTCTAATGAGATATTCCCCTCTACCTTTTATGATTTCTCCATAATAGCAGACATCACATAGGAAGGTATCAATATTTGTCTAGAATTTGTCTCATATTGATCAACAAATCACCAAGGCCCTCCAACATTCTTAAGCAGATATAAAGTTCTACATGATCAACATTGCTTCCCTTCAACTTTTAGGTTGATGACAAGGTGTACGTATAGCTCAATAAGACATTTTTCAAGGAAAGCCAACGACACACATTGAAACCCCTATATTATGACCCATACACTACTATTCAACAAATAAATGATGATGTGTTTTAATTGGATATGCCATACAACTTAGTATCCACACAATCCATTAAGTCAATCAACTTGAATTATCAAAAAGGAAGTTATGGTGACATCCACAACACAATCATTGATTATCAACCATCGCCTTTAATTCTAGATTGAAATTCCAAATTACACCAAATAATCAATCCAATATTTACATAATTTCACTTAATATATTTACATATATAATAACTTTGATTATTGATTTATTTGAATTGGTTATATCACAACCTATTTAATAGCTTGAAAGTTGAATTCATTCTCAAACCAAGTGATTCTTCTTTACTCTCTATTATCAAAAAGGAATTTATGGTGACATCCACAACACAATGATTGATTATTAGCCATCGCCTTTAAATCTAGATTGAAATTCCAAAACACCAAATAATTAATCCAATATCTACATAATTTCACTTAATATATTTACATATATAATAACTTTGATTGTTGATTTATTTGAATTGGTAATATCACAACCTATTTAATAGCTTGAAAGTTGAATTCATTCTCAAACCAAGTGATTCTTCTTTAGTGTCTATTATCAAAAAGGAAGTTATGGTGACATCCACAACACAGTCATTGATTATCAACCATCAGCTTTAAATCTAGATTGAAATTCCAAATCGCACCAAATAATCAATCCAATATTTACATAATTTCACTTAATATATTTACATATATAATAACTTTGATTATTGATTTATTTGAATGGATAATATCACAATCTATTTAATAGCTTGAAAGTTGAATTCATTCTCAAACCAAGTGATTCTTCTTTAGTGTCTATTATTAAAAAGGAAGTTATGGAGACATCCACAACACAATCATTGATTATCAACCATCACCTTTAAATCTAGATTGAAATTCCAAATCACACCAAATAATCAATCCAATATTTACATAATTTCACCTAATATATTTACGTATATAATAACTTTGATTATTGATTTATTTGAATGGATAATATCACAACCTATTTAATAGCTTGAAAGTTGAATTCATTCTCAAACCAAGTGATTCTTCTTTAGTGTATCTGGCCAAAAATTTCCCTACAAGAGAAAGTGAAGACGCTTTCAACACAAACATGAAAGAATTGAGAGAAAGTGAAGACGCTTTCAACACAAACATGAAAGAATTGATTAAACTTCATTAATATTTTTTAATAATTTTATTTACTATTTAAATAATAGTTGTTTTTTATATAATAACAAAATACACTTTATAATAAATAATGATATACACGAATTTGAAATACTTTAAATTCAATGTATTTACTTTATCAGAAGCCTAACATTATTTTTTACCAAGAATACAGTATTTTTTTAAATTAAATTATAATATATAACCCTTCTTAGCCATGCGTTAAGGCTTATCTCTCTCATTGTTTTTCATTTAAACATGCGTGTTTTTCCAGATTAATTATTATTATTATTCTCTTTTTGCATCCTTACGTGTATATTAAATGATTCGTTGAAATTAGAGAAATAAGAGTATTCAACATAATTGAAAAACAAAATTTGAATTTGAATCCAAATCAAATAAGTGGTAAAGGTACAAGCATTTCGAATGGATTAGTTGATTTCTCCGAGTATAATTATTAGCTCAATTATTCTTATGCATGTGATTTAATCATGAAATGAATAAGTACATCAAACTCAATAAGCAAGAATTGAATTTCAGCACAAATGATATCCTTATTAGGAATAAATTTTGAAATTTTCTCGTTCACGTATATCATTAAATATACACTTTGCGTTTGATTTAAGCATAAATGATATCCTTATTATGAATAAATTTTGAATTTTTTCATCATAGTTTTATCACGTAAATTATTACATATAGTCTTGTTCATTTGATTTAATCATGAAATCGACAAGTGCATAAATAAATAAATCGATGATTGTTTTTATTTTGAATAAATTTGGAGAAATTTTCAACATAAATAATTAGATATATTAAAGAATAGAGTCTATTTGTGTTAATATATGAGAGTTATTTTTATAATTAAATGTAGATAAAAAGAAAAGAATATTAAATAAATAAAGAGTCGAAAGATTTGAATTTATAATTTTTTAATTATTATTTGCATTATATTGGATTATTAAAAAAGAAATATATTTGATTATTAAAAAAAGGAAATAGATTATTTGTTATTAAAAAGAGGAAATAGATTTTTTTTAATAGGATCAAAAGATTTTTTTTGAATATATAGTTAGTGATTGTATATTGTAAATGATAATATTTTTTTAGGGGTTGTAGTTTGATTATTTGATATTGATAAATTTGAATGTTTTTTTTTAATTGTTTTTTATGTTGGGAAGAAATTATTTTTAATTTTTTGAAATAATATTTCCTTGAGGGAAGGGTATTAATTTTTATAATTCATTTTATTACTTTTTCACATCTAAGTTTTATGAGAAGGAATTAAGATTTTATTTTTCATTTTTTTTGTTTCTCCATTTTAGTCTAAAATACATGAATTATATGACTTTGAGCAAAGCTCCTTGCAAGGAGGGTTTGACTAACAAGAGAAAGGAGGGTTTGGCTAACAAGAGGATGATCTCTTGTAAAAGGGTTGCATCCATAGGTAGCACAAGACCCTTCTATATAGAAAATGAGCAACCTATTACAAAAAGATTGCAATCACAAGTGGCACAACACCTTTTGTAGGGAGGTCTAGCCTATAAGAGGATTATCCCTTGAAATACAATACTCTTTTATGGGGAGGTTAAAATTTCTAAAAAAATACCCACATAAAAAAGGCTACAACTAGCAAGTGGTGCAACTCTTTTGCATCAAGGTTGTACCTCATATGTGTTAAACCCTTACAAAATAGGTTAGGACCACTATGGTATCATGCCCCTTTTTGCAAGAGGTTTTTCACCCCATGATGGTCATGCAATGAAGGTGACACTTTTAGTGTGCATTGACAATAAGGTAGTTCATTTCCATATGAAAAAGTCAAACTACCTCTATGTTTTTTTTGTTATGTTAGTAACTTATTTCTATATTGAGTTTCATAAGTTTAACTTAAATGATTGGGAAAGCCCTTTTGCATCCTCTCCACCCAATTTTAATCATATTATAATAAATTTAAAAAAATATAGTAAAACTTGTCCAAATTACTCCAATTCATCATGATTTAAATAAAAACAAACAAATTTAAACTAACACTCAATTAAAAAAGAAAATCTTCAAAGAAAGAAAGAAATAGTGTTAAAAAGAAAATCTTCAAAGAAAGAAAGAAAGCTAGCTCACCAAGGTCAATGTTAAATAATCGTAACCTATTATATTAGTTTGTAAGTTCATTATTTATTTTCATTTAATCTTATAATTTAGAAAGATAAATATTTCTTGGAACTTGTAATATGAATTTCTTATACTTCTTTATAAGTTAGTTATTTTTGTTAATTATTTATTTTAATTTACTATTATAAAATAACTTCTAAAGAGGTATTTTTTTAGAATATTAGATTTCTTGTAATACACATTTATTTTAGCTATTTTAATTTAAACTAATAATTTTTTTAATCCTTATTATGTTCTTTAATTACATTTAAAGAATACAATAAAATTTATATTTACTGTCTGTATATATCTTTTATTAATTAAGATTTTCTATTGCTTCAAAGTTGTTGTCATATAAAATTTATAGTTTTTCCTACTCACCATAGCAATTTGTCAGAAGGGAAAATAGACCTATGATAATGAGGGTTGCTGACTTGTTTTCAATCCATCAAAATTATTAAGCTTTTCTACTTCTAAGTAATTGTCTCAAAATAGTATCAAAATTCATGATATCACCAAATATACTTGGCCATACATTTAACTATAATAGAAAATAAATTTCTGAAATGAAAACATGAGCCAAGATGACTAGATGGGCATCATTTGTCAGAAGATGTTACTTAGGCTAGATCCTAAGCACTTAGGCCTGCTAGAGGTTTAAGGCCACATTGAAGGTGACCTTTTACGTGTACCAAGCCGTCATCAAAGCTGACCAAGTAGGAGTGTGTTAGACTCTTTATATTTCATTGAGGTATGCAATGATTTCATTGTAATCCTCGTATTTTCTTCGAGCGCTTGACCCATGAGCATCTTCATTTTTCAATGGAGTGTGATGGAATTAAGGTATTGGTTTCTACATCCCCTAGTGTGGCCAAGGTCCAGAACCCACAAGTAACTTTAACTTGAGTCTCAAAGTTGAAATAGGCCTAGTGATTAATGGTGGTTAAAGCTTCCAACAATCGGGTTTCCACCTAGATTTTGGGTGGAATAATAGAATGAAAGATACCAGAAGCCTACTAGGCTTCTGTATGAGCACGAGGTCTCCTCAAAGAGACACGACCTCCAGATCCCCAACGAGAGTTCATATGCTGGCGAGGCATAACATTTAGAAGAAGACAGGGAAAGAGGTTGGAGAACCCCCAAATAAAGCGTAGACCATTAAACCATGCCCAACTAAACTAAGATAGAGCCATGAGGAGATTTATGCCCTATGTCCAGGCTTATTGGGGGATGGGGTGAGGCATAAGTGACGGAGGGGGCAAGTCTAGGGGTTAGCTTCAAGTGGGGAAAAAACCAAATCAACCAGAACAATCCAAAAAGTTTCAACGTCGACGAGACACCCTGCAAACCAGAAACATAATTCCACCATGCAGAGAAAACTAAGTTGGGAAAACTTGCAAAGATTGTACACAGGATGAGTTACCCATGTGTTGATGGCCCAATGGGCCTTGAAGTGTTACCGTCAACGTGCCCTACTCCTCTAGATGCCACAAATTTCTAGATTGGAAATCCTTGTGACCTATCCCTTGCTCCAAACTTGAAACTTTATCAAAAGATGAGTGTGGTGAGGTTCCAAGCGAGGGGGCTTGTGGCTCCATAAACTAGTAATGTCATGATGGAAACATCCCACGCAGCTCGCAGTCACCTCTTATGCAACAAAAAAATAGAACAGTGATAGGTAAGGCAAGAGTGTCTAGTGGAAATGTAGAATGGAAATTCCATCTTAATGCAATGTAATTTAATTTTTTTGACATGTGCAAGCACAAGGGGTGTGATGGCCATGCCATCCCCCTCTTTAATGAAACAAGAGGTGGTAGAATGTTGAGTTTCCATTGTTTGTTGGATCTTTTCCACACCTCGATCACAGATATATTTATTTACATTTGATAAGTGTAATATCTTTTATAATATAAATTTATGCCATTGTCTATCTTTATATGTTTGGAGATTTTATGATAATATTTTATTGTTGAATTGACTCATAATACGAGAGGAATATGTTGAAATCACAAGATTGAGTTGTGATTAAATCTCTACAATTTGAGCACCTCATGGGTTTTCCAAAGTGTGGAATCCATATATATAATAAAAAACACATTTTAAACAACAACAAGATTCCATCAAAACTTGTTTTACCAAATTGTCACCAAAAACTCCAAAACTTATAATAATTAGAAAACACCTAAATTTATTATCTACTTCTAACTTAAATTCAAATAAACAAGAACCAACACATTTATATTTTAAAACATTCATATTTTAATTTAAATCTAAGAAAACACTTAGAAGAAGAGGCATAGTTATATTTTTAAACATTCATATTAAAAGACAGGAAAAAAAAGATTCAAGAAGCTACATGAGATTAAAAAGTAGGGCTATATGGATCAAAGAAGGGGACATAAATACAAAATTCTTTCACCAATTTGAATGCAACAGAAAGAATATATACGCCATATGGCACATCAAGGGGGCTGATGGGAAATATGTTTACTCCGATAAAGAGATCTAGAGAGAAGTGGTATGGTTTTTTCAAATCCATTTCAAAGCTAGGGGAGAGGTAAATATTGAGGATCTATTTTGGGGTACGAAGGAATATCCTTTGATGTTCAATGATGAAACAAGTGCAACACTTTTCCGACTGGTTTATATTGATGAAATACTTCCGGTGTTGAAATCATTTGCCAAGGATAAATGTCCAAGTACAAATGGTTGGATAGTGGAGATATTTCTACATTTCTATAACCTTATGGGACAGGATCTGTTGGAGATGGTAGAGGAATATTGGATGATGGGGCACATTTTGGGTTCTATAAACTCAACTTTCATTGCACTCATCCTAAAAGTATCAAATTTATTCTCCTTCATGGATTTTAGACCGATTTCTCTAGACAATATTATTTACAAGCTTATTTCAAAGATTATCGCACAACAAATCAAGGGGATATTATCGACTCACATATCCATGTAGTTTGGTTTTCTCCACAAAACGTTTATTCATGATGCCATTACAATAGCCCAAGAGTTCATACACTCCATTCATACTAGGAAATTGGAATTGGTGGTAATGAAGGTTTATTTGCAGAAGGCATACGACTGTGTGGACTGGTCTTTCCCCACGATAATCCTCCTAAATATTGAGTTAGAGATTCATAATTTGGAATGGATTATGGAATGTGTGACAAGGGCATGGTTCATGGTACTTATCAATGGATACCCCACACATTTTTTTCAGCCAAGTAGGCGAGTGAGGCAGGGATGACACATGAGGTTAGTATTTCCCATTTATTTTTTGTCGATGACATTCTTAATTTTGGGATGATTTCCAAGGCACAGTGGGAGGCATTACACTTCATTTTCCACTATTATGGAGAGACTTCAGGACTACTTGCAAATGGTCATAAATCTATCCTTATTTTTTCCAGCAGTGACCATTCGGAAATTGACTATATCGTAGAAATTTTTGGTGTGGGTACTAGACCACTACAAGAGGGCTTTACCTATTTGGGTTTTAGGCTAAAGCCCAACAATTACAGATAAGAGGATTGGACGTGGCTACTAACTAAATTCTAGAATAAACTCATGTGTTGGACACATCCCTCGCTTTCTCTCGGTGGGAGTTTCACCCTGGTCCAAGCCATCTTGCAGCAACTATCTACATATTGGAAACATTTATTTTCACTCCCATCACACACTATTACTAATATTTGTTCCATATTATCCTGCTTATATGGTCTAGGACTGATATGGATTGAAAAATCCACTTGGTCAAATGGGATACTATTTCTAGACCAAAGGAACTTGGAGGTTGGGGTATATTGAACACCAAGATCTTTGGTTGGCCACTTCTCTTAAAGTCACTTTGGTGGGTTCTGTTTAGCATTGGCATATTGAGGGAGATTATTAAAGAAAAATATCTTAAGAGAAAACCTCTCATAGACTAGCTCAAAATGAGAGAGAGTGGGAAAAGGGAGGGATCATACATCTGGTTGAGCTTCCAAAAGATAAAGCAATGATTTTTGCAAAGATTAAGATGGTTGTTTGGTAGGGGAAATAATATTATTATAGGTTGAGACCATATAATGGGTGTAAGTAATCCCACCCATCTCTCTGATGGCATTATCGTGGCATTACAACAGAGGGGTCTATTTTTCTTGGAACAGGTGATTAGCAAATGGAACAAGTTGCATCTGATTTGGATAGAGGTTGAGAAGATAGGATTACGTGGACACATAGATATGAAATGGAATAGATACAACAATGATCTCAAACGAGCTGGACTATGTGGAAACATGAGAGGTGACTCGCTCATATGGGTTGGAATACTCAAACAAGGTTCTCTAGTGGATGTCGACAACTACAGGTACATTACAAACTTTATATATGATTCTTCTGTGCCACCATGGTTTCCTTCTACTTGGCGGTGGCATGCCCCTCTCAAAATAATTTTATTCATTGGATGGTTTAGAAAAATAGAATATTAACTTTGGATAATCTCGCAAGTGGGGTTACCAAGGCCTAGGATGGTACCCCCTGTATGGTGAGGCCAATGAGTTTCTTTCACACTTGTTTCTCTTCTATAAAATCACTCTTTAGTTCTGGTCACAAAATTTCTCTTACTGCAGGATTCCTTTTAGGAAATTTTCTACTATTAAACTCTGTTTACGATGGGGGATGTCTAGAAATGGAATGCATAAACACAACCCACTGTATGTCATTTGGGAAAATTGGAAGGTATGAAATAATTATATTTTTTAAGGGATACATATCAATTTTGTCTGTATTTGTTCCAAAATTCTCACCTAGATGGAGGCATTGGAACCTCATTTGCTGGCCACGAAGGATCTTTCAACTCGTTATGTGACCCCATATATTTCTCTGCCAGTAAGATTTTTTGATGATACGACCCAGCGGGGATAGTGTGGATGCAGGGTATTGCTTTAAATGAGTGAAAATGGACATTACAAGTTACATTGGCCTCGTGGAATGGGTTCAAACTCCAGTGCCGAAACAATGGCTTTGTCGGGACTCCTTTGGTTTGCCAAGGAGAAATATCTGCATCGTATCCACATCTACGATGACTCAAAAGATCTTGTTGATGGCATTATGGGCTTTGCTACCTTTGATCCACCATATCTTTAGGGATGGATGGACCACATCAAGGATCTTATCAAATATTTTCATAGTTTCAATATACAACATGTATACAACGAATAAAATAGGACTGCTTATGCTTTATCCAAAGTTGGACTTACAAATGTTCAAGGCTCCATATTTTTCAACTACTATAGTGATGGCAAAATTCTAGAAGAGGGTCGCACTATTTTTCCACAGTGGCACTTGTATTTGGGATACTTTTTGTGTGCCTTATAATGTGCTAGTGAAATGTTTCCTCTCCTAGTTTATATCATGATTGAAAATATGGACCTTATTCTCTGTAGAAATGGTTACAATTTACAGTTTTTTGTAGTTTTTTCTTTCAACATATAGTCTATATAGTGAACATCCAGTAAAGGGTTGAATACTTGTTTGATGATAGAAAAATGTTGAACTCTCTTGATCGAACCATATGTACTAGTATATTGATTTCTCTAATATAAACCAATAAATTTTTTATCTTCTGAAAAATGTACACAATTATGTGGTTTAGTTTACATCAAATAAGCCTACATTGGTAGCATACCTATCGTATAATGAAATATAATTCCAAAAAAAAAAACAATTGGATACTTTTCTTTGAAGCATATGGTACTTGCACTGGCACTTAACGATGTATGTTATATGCACTAGCACTTTGTGATGTGTTTCAATAGAGGGCCATGAAAATGTTTATTGAATCTTGTTATTAGTCCCTACTATAGGCAATAGGGACTATTATAATCAATATGCATTGGAATATGAGCCGGTTGTAGGGACTAAAAAATCTTTAACGAAAGTCTTGTTATATATCTTGTAATTCACCTTTGTCTAATCCTATTAAACATTGAAACAATTTCTGGTTAGCAAATCAAACATTCAGAGTTCTTATTTGGCTTCTTCTCGAGGCAGAGAGGCACATATTGTACCAAAAACTTAGCTTAAAAATGCATACTATCAAGTCATTTTTCCATAATCTAGTAACACTAGCATTACTTAGGATAACCTTAAATGTTTGAGTATTTCCAGGTGAAGGAAATGACATGAGAGGGGCTAGGAACCGAATTTCCAAGTGGAAGTAGTGATATGAGAGGGGCTAGAGAACAAACACATGTCCCTACACGTGTTGTCTCCATCTCTAAACATTTCGTTAGTATTTTCCCACATTTGGTTAATATTTTTCCTATTTTCAGATATCCCAAAATAGAATCATCAAAAGGAGGAGGGAGGAAGCAATTCTCACAACAAGCACAGAGAATTCCAGCAAAAGGAGGAGGAGGGAGGAAGCAATTCTCTGTAGCAAGCACAAAGAATTCCAACAAGCATAGACACAGACGAGAAGTTGATTCACATAGCACAAAGAATTCCAGCAAGCATAGACACAAGCGAGAAGTTGAGACACATAGTCGAAGGCTTATGGTAGCTAGCATTACTTAGTTGTAATCATTGTTGGCCACCAAACCTAAAGAATAGCCGTAAAACTTGTCTAAGGTATTCAACTAAATAGTCATAATACTTTCCTAGAGTTTTTAGCTAAGGTAAGTAAATGGATTTGAATTTATAAATTGAAAAAATTTAATGATATAGAGAAAATCATTCTCATAATTAAATTCATTTCAATTTAGAAATTGAAAAAATTTAATGATATAGAGAAAATCATTCTCATAATTATTAGAAAATAGGGTAAGAATGGTTATTTTTACCTGCCAAGAAGCCATGCATGGAATATTTCAAAGAACCTCCTAGTCATTGTCTTGAGTTGTGTCACTGTCGTTGTCTTGAGTTGTGTCACTATGCTTGTTGCAGTGGAGACGTACTTCATTATACTTGAGTTGTGTCACTATGTTTGTTGCACGTGAAGATGTTCTTCATCATACTTCATCCCTAGGATTAGGTTAGGAAAACCTTAGTTCCATGAATAAAGAAATTATTGACTACTTTTTGCATGTTTGAAGAAATCTTTGTTTTGTCTACTTCATATGTTGATTTATTTTCAGTTCCCAACTTCCTATGACTAGTTGTCGGTTTTGTTTAAGATAAAGTTGTGTACATACCAATTTTGTTCTTCATCCTATATTTATTTTTTTCTACTGTGGAGCTAATTTCCCTTAACTCCAATCTTTTATGTTTTCTTGTGAAGAAAGAAGAGATTGAAACATCTCACTAAGCTAGGTGAGCAGACCCAACCTATCATGTTTTTACTAACGAGAAAGATATCTAAGAAGTGTCACATATGGATTTGAATAGAGGAGACGCGTCGATGAAGAATTGAAAGGAGGATATGTAAGAAGCATCACATTTGGATTTTGAACATAGAAGACACGTCAATGAAGAATTTAAAGGTGAATTTTTAATAGTTTCCTTCAACCGTTTCACTTTGGCAACATCAAGCTCAATTGTGCATGTTGTGCTTTTTCCAAGTAATTCCATCACAAAACATCATCTTTCAAAGGAATAAATTTTGATGTCGATTTCACTAACATGCACTGATCAACCCCATGCAAATAAAACAACTTTCAAAGATTTTAGGTGACAATGGGTTGTATGAAATACATATACTATTCTAACCTCATAACTAGGAGGTTAGAATTCCTAATACTCTATCTCAATCGGATTTGGTATAAATATTTTCTATCTAAATCACAAAAGTCACAGTGCAAAGTATATTGTTTCCCTCGATGGAAACTAGGTCAATTGTATAAATCACAAACTCATCTTCTTGAAGTTACCACTTTCTACAATATCCATGAGAGACAAGAGCTTCTCATTGATGATGAATGTATCAGCATGACTTTGTGCTCCGTGTAGTCTTCCTCTATGGCCTCGTGAATCTTTTGTTCCCCTCGATGGAAATTGGGTCAATCATATAAATCACAAAATTAGCTTCTTGGAGTTACCTCTTTCTTTAGTATCCATGTGAGACGAGAGCTGCTCATTGATGGTGAATGTCTTTGCATGACTTTGTGCTTCACTATAGTCTTCCTTTGTTTGTGGGCCCAACCTAATAGTTGTATTTCTAATCCTTTTTTAAGTACGTCCACAACATTATACTGAACAATGTTAAAATTATTTTGATATGTCTCCATATATTATAACACTCTTTCTCATATGCCAGCTAGGAAATTCCTTGTATCACTATTCCATGGTCCAATGGGATGCCTTGGGTGGATCCTCCAAGGTTTTCTCTTGATCCTTCGCTAGCTCAATAATTTCTCATCATGAACCTCAACATCCTCCAATTTTGAGTGGATTCATCAAGTGGATCTTCTTTTGTTTTTCCACCTTCACCAGAGTCTCTTTGTTCTCCTCGAGTAGTATTCTTCATGTCCTAGGTAGGCAATCTAGATTTTTGTTTTTTGTTTTTTCTTCTTTGTCGCGACTGTCATAGCCATCACATCGTCACTTTCAACCTTTCCATTACAAAATGGAAACCAATGTTTAAGAAATGTTTCAAAAAAAAATTTCAGCAGGATAGTTAGACTCATCAAGTGCAATGTGCACATCGTTAGACTCGATTTTGCGGTAGGATACTTTTCTTTCAGAGCATCAGCAGGATAGTTAGGCTCATCAATTTCTACATGCACATAATTAGACTCGGTTTTTGTGACATTTGTTCTCCTTATAAATCCATGGATACACAGGTAAAAGATACATGGAAATAATCACAACATCATCCCAAACAGATCGAATATGTGATCAGTGGGTAGAAAGATATGTGGAAATAATATCATCTCAAACAAATGGAAGTAGTTTTCATAAGAGCATTGATAGGATAGTTAGGATCATAAGTACTAAGTGCACATCATTAGACTTGATTTTCCTAGATACACAAGTAAAAGATAGGTGAAAATAATCATAGCATCATCCCAAACAGATGGAATATGTGATCTTCATGTAGAGAGATACGTGGAAATAATCTTGTCTCCAACAGATGGAAGCAGTTATCATTCACATCATCCATATCATCACATTAAATAAATGTCATCCATATCATCACATTAAATAAATGTCATGTCAAGACATTAAGTATCTTTAACTAATATTTTTTTTAAATGATAAAATAAATTTGTATGTAACTTAATCATTAACATTTTAATAATCATTATCAAGACAATTAAATGTTTTTTAAATAGCATTATTATTAATTAAATACTTTTTAAATACTTTAATACTATAACTTATAAATTTGATCATTAGCTAAGACGTAGACATATTGCGACAATATATTCTTTATGTGTTTGATTATTACAACAATGCTCACTGGTTTGAGTGATACATAATGATTCTAATTTCATGTGTTTTGTTAAATGTTAATAAATTCTAATTTATTTGGTGATGGTTGAGAAGAAATTCAAAATGAAAAATATAATTAATATTTAACTATTTATTTATGAAACTCTTTTTTGGTTAAAAGTTAAAAAATAAACATCAATAAACTTTTATCTAATCAACCGATATGCTTCTGTCATTTTATTCGCTATTGATTTTAACTGATACCAAATCAGTTGCTACCCCAAGTATATTATCTAACAAGTTCTCCAGTTTTCCAAAAATGATAAAACTAATAGAAAATATTAGAGAACCTGATAGCATTTAAATTTCTAATGGACTACCCTAGAAGGTATCTTAAAATTCTTAACAATTCTTGGCTGATAGATGAATAGTCACGCATAATGCATGCAGGTGGGTTCTCATATTTTCCACGTTGCATGGCAAAGCCTCAGTGAAACAAATCGTTTCTATTAAACTTATGTAAATATCTCTTTTTTATGGTTACTAAAACCACCAGATCATTATAACTTTCATAGCTTTATGTTTTTTGTATTCAGGTAAACAAAGAGGGTTATTCATTCGATGGAAAGATGGCACCTTAGCGGGTTCTTAGTTGGTCGTATTTTAATATACTTAAGAAACCAAGGAGCATAAACATAAAGAAATAGGGCACTAGTCCATTGAATTGAATTATTTGGAATGAGAAGAGTTGTTCAACCATTCCTCAAAATACATTTTTACTTTAAAAAAATAAGAATTTTTATTTCTCTATTTCCTTCCTGTGAAACTTAGCTTCTTCCTCACTGTCATGGACTTGATGTATTGGTTTCTTTCCTTTCTGCATGGGATTTTTTCCCTTGTCCTTCGCGTTCTTCATCTGCACTTCCTTCTGTGTATTTTTCAATGGTGTCGTTCTCAATTCTGTTGCAGAAACCCCAGTTGATCTCTTCTCCTTTGTCTTCTATGGCTGCGACTGCAGTTGTACAGGCAACTTCCTTAGCGACCTTAAGCATGCCGGGGACATAGGTACATTTTCTCTTGTGGTATTTTCTGCTTGTGACTCCATGATAGCAACTAGCCCTTCCTTCTTAAATATTCTAACCAACTCTTCTCAGCTCCTCTTAGACATGCAATAGATCTTCTTTACTTAGGTGCAATTTCTGATCTCTCTTAGGAAAAAAAGTGTCAAATGTGACGTGAGAGGCAGTTTTTATAATAATTTTGAATTCCCACACTCATGAATGGCTCTAGATTTGGTTCATTAATGTAGGTATGGATTAGATACATCTATTTATGCTTCATAAATGCTTTTCTCCTCCGCCCTTCAATGGTAATTTGTTTTTAGCGGTGCCTTTTTTCCTTCTAACAGTCATATTTACAACAAACTTCGTCTAAATTACCCTTTGGCACAATCAACTCTTCTTCATCGCAGCTCCCTTGGACTTCATCATACTCTTGAGTATCGCACATCAATCTTTATTCGACGTAGTTCCTTCCTCCAGAGTATTTATAGTCATGTGCCCACTTTTAACTGTGAGTGGCACTAACACTTCCTCCCCTTCATTCTTCAGTGTGAGGGTCCCGGGACATAATCATCCTTGTATATTTTCAATCTACTACCATTCACCCGTCCTAGAATCATCTAACCATTTAACATCGCGAGCTGAAAAACACCATCATATGTAATGTTCTTATCTATATATGGCCCCAACCAATGTATCTTGAATTTCCCCAAGAATGTCGCGAACTTACTGTCATATAATAATACAAGATCCTCTTCTCAAAATATCTTCTTCTTGATATGCCTGTCATGCTAGGATTTCTCCCTTTCTTTCTGCACCTACTAATGGAATCCTACTATGAATCTGTCTTCTTCTAAACCTAGTATCTGCGACATTCTCTCATTCATCATGTCAGGGTCTGCCATATCTGTGACAATTGCAATTCTTAGACTTGGCACAATGTATTCCATTGGCATAACTTCTTATTGTCCATATACCAAACTGAAAGGTGTCTTCCCAGTCAATTTCTTGCATGTCATTCTATATTCCCACAACATCGCTGGAATCCTCAAGTCCCAGTCATCTTTGTTTACGTTGCACACCTTGGTCAATGAATTCTCTAGAATCTTATTGAAAGCTTCCATTGTCCCTATATTTACTTTCTTCATTTTTAGTGGCTACGTTATATCTAGTATCTCTATCTTAGGTCCATTCAATTCGCAATGTCCTTTTGACTCTTTGATATCAATGTTGCGAGGATCTTCATCCTCTTCTACAATGAGGTTATAGCATTCCATCACATTTCATATCTGTGCAACCCAATTAGGTTTCCAGATAAATGGAACTTCGTTAAAAAATCTTCTTCTTAACTATATTCAAAACGAAATCTATATGTGGAGAGTCATCTTCAAATCTGAATGTCATCACAAATCCATCCACCATTTCCGCCCAACTAGCAGTGCCATGTCGACGTTCAGTTTCCAAATACCATTACTGAGGGATTGTTTCCAAGGTATGGCTGGACCCATGCACCCACTCTTCTCACGGAATTTCTCCCCATGCTGCCATACAAAGCTGTATATGGTCTCTAGGATTTCTAGCCATCATACTTGTATGCGAGCTCTGTTTCTAGTTGTCCAAAATCATACCCACATGAACCTTCTACATTTATGAAAATTGCCTATATTCTTCTTATTCATACCCCACCATCTAGTAGGTGTAGCCCTCATTGCTTGATCTAGAGCTAAAAGTCTCTATCATTCTGGTACTTGTCTTTCATAATATTTAAAGAAAGTATTCACATCACCCAAACCATCATATAAAGGTAAGTCACATACCTCAACTATCATGCAATGCACTTCTCTAGTGATCCTTGCACATCGCCTTGTAGACACTTCATGCAATCTGTTCTACCACTTCTCTAATTATTCAGGAACTATCTTGCTCCCAAGTCAACTTTCCATCTGCAGTGTGATTGTTCCATTCTTCTTCCTTCATTGTGATCTGATAGATATTATCAATGCCATCCATGATATATTCCTCTTTGGAAAGCTCTATATACCTTGCCCCTTTTGATGGATCCAATGGAACAATAACCCTGATATTATTGCTTTCGAATATCATATGCCTTTTCTTCAGATTAATTATAACCATGTTATTAAACGAAAAATCCAATCCAAGTAGTGCGGGGTAAGGATTACTATCATCTACTATCTCAATCACTTCGAAGTCAGTGGTAGTGCGCAATCTGTTGATGTCCACTGTGACATTAGACAACATTCCTGGGGGTAAGATTTTCTATTGATTTTCCATCTTCAATTAAATAGTAGACCATTGCAGCTTTGGCTTACCCATCGATTCCAAAGTCTACCTTGGCAATACATTGGCATCAGATCCCAGATCTAAGATAACCTGATCCATGTCATACTCTCTAAGTTTCACTATAAGCCTAATTTATTTCCCCGTTCTCTTATTGTGTCTATGATATTATTCATTGTGCACATCTCTCTATATAGTATCTCCCTAGAAGTACAGGAGTCTATCAGTTCATGTAATACCTCCACAACCTTCTAATTCATCAACAACTTCATGTAGGTCTGTAGAAAAGAATTCAAGACATTTGGATCCACCTCTTGTGTCGCAACCAGTACTATCTCATGGTAATCCCTCTGAGTCAGTTGTGCAGTAGAGGTCAAGGCCCCATCATCCATAAAGCTTCACCTTTCCTCCATGAATGCTTGCTTTTCCTTCAAGACATCAAATTCAAGAGCCTTTTTGATAGTTTTCCTTATCCATGTAGCTTCAACTTCCTTTTTTCCATCGGCCTTATCATTCCTAGTCACAGTTTCACTTCTTATTACAATGTTGATGTGTGGTTGATCTTCTCAAGCTTCTAGTTTCTTTTTTCCTGCATCTTCGCAATGAGGACATGACATTATTCTATTCCATGATCAAAGGACTTACAATAATTGTAGGTTGTCGTCGGGCTTTAACAGTCGCTCAGGAAGTGTCTAGCCTGTCCACAGTTGTAATAGATAATCTCACCTCATCCTCAACTAGATCCTCGTCCAACATGCTAGCCTTGCTCTTCATGTGTGTATGCTTCATCTTGTAGCCTATAACTATCAGTAGTGTACTCCATCATTAAGTCATAACTTCGGCAATTTTTCTCATCATGGCCTAATGATATACAAAAGTTACCAAAAAATTCCTTTAGGGTCTATATATACTTCTGTAATAGATAGCAGTCTTTAGAGTGATGCTGAACTCACGTCCTACAAATCTCGCACAGTAGACTTGGATTTATCATATAGGCGCTCCACTTACAATATAATCTCTGAAGACGGGGCATTGATCCTTATAATGACCTGTTTCTTTACATTTTGTACACCATACTTCTGATATTTTCAGTCTAACCTATTTAACCTTCTTCAGATCTTGCAACTCCAGGGTCAATGTATCTAGCTGATTTTGTATTTGTTGTACTCTTGCATGAGTATCTCTAACTGATGAAGCTTCCAACTTCATCACAATCTCCAATGCTTCATCTTGTGTCACGATCTTTTGTTGTGTCAATGGTAACCTAATATGTGGCAGTAGCATGGATATGAACCACTCCTTATGTTGTTGTGGGGGTATCTCAAAGCTCACTTGACCCATTAAAACCTTGAATCATTGATCCAATTCCCACATAGATTTAGTTGGTGCTTGTTTGATCTCTTTTAGCTCTATGATACACTATGATTCGGATTTTGGCTTTTTGAACTCTACTACTAGGGTTTTATTGATTTCATCAAACATATAATCCAGCTTACTCATGGAGTATTTCATATACCATGTCAGTGCCCTATCCCTCAGTGACATGATGAGTTGTGTCTTCTTTACATCATCATTATTAATCTCTCTTGACATCCATACTGCATTTGCTATGAACCAAAGCTGGTCAGGATTCTTTGTTCCTAGTCCTCTAAAGATAGGTAACTTAATCTCATCAGTCATTCTTCTTCTCAAGGGGCTTGGTGGAGGTGGAGGTGGAGGTGTAGGGGAAGTATGGGGGTGGCCAATTAGCTAGCCACCGATCTTTTTTAATCACAACCATCTCATTGTTCACGCAGTTCTTAAATTACATTCATGCGGTAGAGGAATGGGTTTAGTCACGTACCTGGAAGTCGAATGCATTTGCTGTGAGGTGCTATGGCCTTTCCTTCTACTGCATGCCTTTGTTTATGTGGATGCATGTTGATTTGGTTGCTGATACGTGGCTATTTTTCTTGTGCAGGTATCCTCTAGGTGGATCTAAGTTGAAGGAGTCTGTTTCAACGTTCAAATTTGCACCCTCAAGTTGCTGATGCTGGATTTTTGCAGGACAACGACTTGTTTTCTCCATAGCTCCCAAACGATAGATCGAATTGACCTGAAACTTTCTAAGAATATTTCTATCATCATTATACACTTCCCATAGCAAAATTGTGGTCAATGGATGCACAAATTTCGAGAAAAACTTAAAATGGCTGAATATGACAGAGGTCAATTTCTCGGAAACTGTGAACTGGAATTGGCTGAAATTGCTTGGGTAGGTTACTATCACCTGTATGCATCTCCCCATGAAACAAGTTTTGAAATGGATGCATGGATATGGAGAAAATGAAAAAATGGCTATAGGTGATGGAGACTGATTTCTTGGAAACCATGCACTAGAATTGGCTCAAATTGCTCGGGCATGTTGCCATCATCCCTATACAACTCCCCATAAAATAGTTCTTCAAATGGATGCATGGTTTTCAAGTTAGGGAAAAAACAATTTTTTGCTCTATGTATTTTTATTTCAAAGCATTCTGCAATTTTTTTTTGCACAGTAAGAAAAATGAGCTTGGGGTGTGATGTAGACATGGAAATGATGGAAGAGGGGTTTGAAGACTATAGGAGGATTTATGAACCCTTTATGAAGCTTCCATGTTCGCCAAATTGTTTTTTAAAATCCATTTCTAGCTTACTATAATTTCTATAGGAACTTCCTGTAGAAAACACAGTTTTTAGAAAAGAAGCACAATGAGGTGGAAAAATGATGGAGAAGGGTGGGGGATGGAAACATGGATGTTTACAGGCCTCATGGACAAATTATCAACCTTCGGGTCCTCTTCTGAGATCGATTTTGGCTTTTTTGTAGGCTTCCTATAGAAGACACAAAACTTCCTGTAGAAGGTGAAATCTTAGTCCGAATGAGACCAAATCTTAGGAAAGGGTGGTGGTCATGGAGGAATGGATTGTGAGGGATCCTTGCAGCCTAGTGCTAACCTCTGTCTTTGTCTTGTGCAATCCTCCTAACCTGCAATGTCCTTCCTGCACCCTGCAAATATTCAACATAAATTAGGTTTATTTTTCTTTTTTCTTTTTTCTTCTTTCTTTTTTCTATTTTTTTTTTAAAACAACTAGGACGCCTCATGGAGGTTTTCACCCTAATTGTCTACCCTGGCCGCCTCCAAGGGAGGTTTTCACCCGGGGATCTTATTATTTTTGTCTTTTCTCTTCTTTCCAACCCATTGACCGCCTCATGGAAGTTTTCAATCACTGAGCCAATCTAAGGCGCCTCCTACGAGGTTTTCACCTTAGATTTTTATTTTCCTCTTATTTTCATTTTTTTCTCTTTTTTTTTTCTACCCTACCCTACTTGAAAAACAAAATCATTTTCAAGTATAAGAACATTTCCAATGCCATGTGCACATCGAGATTAGAGACAAAATGATGTGGAGGCTTGAAATGCCTGCTTTGACAGGTATCTGGATTTCAGAGACCAAATGGTTTGACTTTGAAAGGATCAAACATAGCTAAGGAAGAGAGTACTACTATAACTTAGCGACCGTCTAGAACCATATCTCAATATAGCTCTGATATCCTTGGTCCTTTTGCTGATCTAGATCATTCTCCATATCTTCTTCTATCACGACCTTCACATCTTCCTCTTTTTGCTGATTTTTCTCTTGAATACATGGAGGATTTGATGGTAACCATGAGGGAGCTCTCTCAATCTCTGATTATGATATCTTCTCTTCATCTAGTGCAGCCCATGGTTCTTTGATCTCCTATTTTGAATCTTCTTTTGCTGGATGTGCTCCTTCAATGCTGTTAATATAATCTCTTTCTTGCAATACTCTTCCTGAGCTATGGTGAATATCATTGAGCTCAAAAGGAGTTGTTTGGAAATGTTGTGCCTTAGCATTGTAATTGGGTTGAGCTACTCTAATGCGCGGATTTGGAAATGGTGGTACGGGTAGTTGAGTGGGGGTGTATATTTGAGATGGATGTGGATGGAGTTGTGGTTGGGCAGGTGGTGGAGGAAAATGAGCGGGAGGCAAGTTGTACTGAGGCCTCCACCCCTGATGAGGTGCATTCCACTGAGGCTGTGGCTGAGCATAGGGGTGAAATGGAGGAGTAGCTAGTTGAGCATGATATTGAGATGGATACAACCAAGGAGGGGGTGTGGACCAGGAAGAATGAGCAGGGGGATCCCAAGAAGGCATGGAAGTGGCTTAATAAGGGTTGTAATAAGTCTGGGTTGTCCCTTGCATTCCCTGTTGGTAAGATATGGGTCCATGTGGCCTCCTTTGGTTCATGAAATAGAGTGGTTTAGTGGCAACTTTGGCCCTCCGATATGTAGCTTTAATTCTGGGCAAGGAAGGGCACTGGTTCATAGGATGGTCTCTTTCATAGACAAAACACGCTTCTATGGAGTGCAATGGACATTCATTCCTAGGATGATTTCTAGTGCACCTGGGACAAAAGATGGCCAAAGCCCTCTTGGCTTCCTCTTGCTTCCTTTGGATCTGCAAGGTATCCAGTTTCAATGGCAAGAAACTGCCTCACCTCGCTCTTGAAATCTTCCATCAGATTTGCAAATTCGTTTTTGGATAAGGTACTGCTCCCAACATTTCTTCTTGTAGCCATTTGCTCCAGAGGAATGTTTTCTTCTTCTTCTCCCTTAGAGGTTCTTCAAATTTGTTTTGCTGCCCACCTAGGGGTTCTTCTTAATCACAACCATCGAATAAGAGAGAAGGTTGGCTGTGTGAAGCAGTGGAGGTGTTGCGCAAACATTTTTCTGACTTATCTCTACTCCTACAAGGCATGAAATGAAATCTTTTTCGTTGATTTTTGTTTTTTTTCTTCCGCTTGTACCTGCAAAAACTAAAATAGATTGAACTGCAACTAACTAAAATTTATCTTGATGAAATGAAAATGCAGAATTGAAATGGAAGTAGGGAAGAACTAATCTATTTTACTGAAATGAAATTGCAAGAATGAAATGCTATGATACACTTGCGGAATTGAAATGCTAATTTACGCTTGCAGAATTGAAATTGCGGAATTGAAATGCTAATCTACGCTTGCAGAATTGAAATGCTAATCTACGCTTGTAGAATTGAAATTGAGGAATTGAAATGCTAATCTATGAAAGTGGGAAATATATAATTTACGCTTGCTAAAATGAAATGAAAGCAAGAAAAGTCTAATCTACTTTTGTGGAAATGAAATTGCAGAATGGAAATGAAACAACTGCTCTACTCTTGCGGAAATAAACTACTTAGCAGAAGGTTGTAGTGGAAAATAGAAGAAAAGCACCAATCACCAATACTCCGATGCTTTCTTGGAAACGACGCCAAAAATATGGTGGCCTATAGTATTGCAGCAATAATGTTGCAACTCCTAGGGCTCCCTTCTTTACTTTTATCAACCTGGTAGTTCGTAACAAACTTGGAAGCGACCATGCTATATGCACAAGTACTAGCTCTTGCCGCAACTGTCACTTGATCAGCTGGCACAAGTCCGCTAGGAGCTTAAGCCAACTTCTATGAGCTTTTAGAAGAAGCTTTTAACTATGATGGTTGAAAGCTAACTCAAAAGAGGCTAGTCTACTTGCAGAAAGAAGCTGAAAGCTAAAAGGAAATGCAAACCCTAGCAAACCCTAGTTTTACCGACTAACCCTACTAGTGCAAGAAAAGAGATGAAAGCGGTGGAAATGGATGCCATTGACTTTAGAAAGGTAAATGCATGTGACTAAGCACTTTGCATAAAATCTAGAAAAAACACTTTTGTATTGTTGAGTAATTGTCAGAATTATTATGCATGTGCTTAATTGTTTTTGAATTTGCAGAGGGATTGGCGAAAGGAAATGCTTGCAGAGGTTAGGAAAGTGAGAAGAGGAACTAAGGGGTCCTAGAACCCTTAAAGAGTTCACAAGATTGAATCTAAGAACCACTTCGGAGCTCTACAGGAATCGCAGGGTTCTACAAGAATGTTTGTAGCTTCAAACATGATTCTGAAGGGAATTTTGGAGGGTTGATGGTGGAAGAAAGGTGAAGAAGTGGGTATGGAGGTGAGATAAGGGTGTGAGGAGGTCTAGCACTTGGTGAATGAGGATGAGGAGTGGTTAAGGCGATCGGATTTGGTTCAAGGATGGAGGGAGCAAGGCCGCACAAAGATATGGGAATTAGGTCAAATTGGAAAAGGGGTGGAAAATGAAAGGGAGGAATCTGAGTTAGGGGGTTGGAGTAGGTTGTCTGATGGAGGAAAGGTAGGCAGGAAGGCATCATAGGTGTTCTGCACACTATTTCTCAAAAATGATCAAAGAAAGACTAGAAAAACCAAAGAGCTATTTTGACCTACTTTGACCTAGAAACTAGAAACATGATGAACATAAGTTTATTGATAGAAAATCATGAAATATAAATAAGGAAACTAAGCAAGAACAGACCTAAACATGCAAGTACAACTGGTAGCAACTTTTCCAACTAAAAATCTAACACTAGCAATTGTATTGAAAAGCAAAACAGTGTTTTTGTGGCAGCAAGTATACCTTGGTCTCAGCTCATGGTCCCAAGGAGGGAGAGGGGAAATCAAGGGTTGCTTGATGGCCTTTCCTAAAGATATTTTTTGCACTCAAACTGTCAAATCAACCTGAAGCATGAAAAGCTATTTCAATCATCAAAAGTAACCTAAGTAACAAAGCAAGATTTTAACCTGAATAACAGAAATTATTCTATGAATGCAGCAAAGACACATAAAAGTACACAAAGAAGGTACTGGGCACTTGGGTTGGGCCCAACCCTAAGAGCTACAGCTTCCTAAGAAAGATTAGAGCTGGTACAAAGCTGGATTCATCTTTATTGATCAAAAAATAATAGTTACATCCCAAAAATTGTCTACAAGAAAAAGCTTGAAAATGTGCTGAAATGCAGAGATAACCTACTGACTAAAATCTAACTAACATCTCACTAACTCCTCCCTAAAACCTGACTAAAAACTGGCTAACTCAAATGTGGCCCTCAGCCTTATTATTTATACAAATTGAGGACCCCAACAGCCCTCCTAAACTTTAGGGACTCGGCTGCCAAAACTTGCAGTTAACAGCAGTCCTACTTAACTTGCTTGGCTGCCCCTTGTGCTCCGAGTTTTTGATGGAGAATTCGAGGTAAGGGCTCATAAATGAAAGGGACACCTTCCTATAAATCCTCTCCCTTGTTCTTCCACGAATTTGGCTACCAAATTCTCAATTAAACCTTTGATTTTGTCTCAAAATTGACCAAAAATATGCATAAAGAACACATTAGACTTTTTGGCATAATGACTAACCCAATTCACTCTATTAGCATAAATATAATCAAAAACACGCAACTAATGAGAATGGTGGATTAAGTCGAATTAGGAGGCTAAATGAGCTGATATAATTACCCATTTTTGGGGCTCATCATCACCCCCTACTGAAAGTGTTGCTCATCCTCTGAGCAACTAATCTATCTCTTCATCTTTGATGGTCCTGGTGGCCTCCTTGTCATCCCAAGCTTCTAATGTGGTCTACTCATGTGTGCCATAAAATTCTACTTTCTTTTCCATGTCCTTCCACTGCGCCTCTTATTTTGCTTGCTTGAATTCTTGTGCTTTTCCTGGCCTTTAAATACAGGGAGGCCTGCCTTTTTCCTTTTTTATTTTTGTTTTGTAGGTGTGCTTAATGCAGCAAGCACAACTGCTGCCTCCCTTGCCAATATCTCAGGTGATTTCTCCTCTTGCTATTCTTTTTCCTTGCTTCCTGTAGAAATCTCTGTGTCAATTGTTTCTGTGTGTGTTGCTGAGATCTCAGGGTGTGTCTTTTCCTTTTGTTTTTGTGTGCTTGCTTTGGCTATGGTAGCCTTCATTTGGGTTTTTTCGGCCTTCTCTGTCCTACTCTACATCATCTTTTCCCTTAGTGTTTTTGCTGCTATTTCTTCCTCCGTTTTAGGCTCAGCGATCTGGCCCATTTCCCTTTTTCTTTCTATGTTGGAATGTCCTGTGTGCTTTCATCAATGTTCTTCTCAACTTATTCAGTTTGCTCCTCCTAAATCCTCCTGACATGGTATTGAGTGCCTCTTTTTGTATTTTAACCAGAAAAGAAATTAGCTCAGATGGAAGAAAAAACAGTCAATCATTGAAATAGAGGATAGCTGAATTCAGTTTTTTTTTTTTTTTTTTTAAATCAAAGATGGAATTTCTCGTGTGCTCCTTACAATATTAAATGGAAATAGTTCCCTGGTTTTAAGACTGCTGTCACCTAGAACTCGACTGTCTGTTTATGAAAGGAAGAATTTTGTTTCTACAGACAGAGGAAAATGATCAAGTTTTCTTCTCAGCGCACAGACAAATATACAAATTCAAAATTTCCATATACAGGATGGCCTCCACAGCTGCGTATATCTTTCTTGCATGCTCCACTTGTCCACCAGCGATTGTAGAAAGTCTACCTATGCCCTCATGCCAGGTATGGTCCAAAATTTAAATAGCCTGCATGCTCTCAATTCATGTAATGAAGGTGGATGGAGTAATGCAGCTTGATCCACATCCTCATGCTCTCTTTCCCACCAAACAAGCATCTTGTGTACCTACATTGCAAAATAGGTGGTTTAGAACATTTCAATTCAAAATCTATGGGGCAAAGAAGAAGAATTTAGGGTTTTAAATTTGCGTTCTGCGAGGTTCGCACCCATCCTTTTAGAGACAGTGTGTAGTTGCGCATTTCTCCTTAAGGATAGGTGTGGCACCCAGACTTTTCCCTGTGCACAGAAAAATCGGGGTACGCAGGGGCCACATGGCACACCTGCGCAACTGCTGCGGGTGATTTTTTGCCCTAATTTTCCTCTAAAAATCAATTTTTAAAGCCTAAAACAAAATTTTAAATGGATGAAATGAAAGTTAGGGATAATGTGGATTACCTGGAGAAGACGGTTCTTAATTCCAGCGGTCGGATTTTCCGCAATCTCCATAGGAAGTTTTCTTACCGAAAGCTCTTACTTTTTACTCCAAAACCAAACGGTGAAAATGAACTTGTAAAAGCCCTTTTTATAAGATTTTTTGAATA
>APFE031621884.1:105812-119297 GCA_000404065.3 Pinus taeda
ATATTACATATGTTAAAATTAATAATTAAGCACTATGAGAGAACTCATTAAGCTTATTGCTATGGAAGCAAAATGCAATGCTCTGGTGGTGGAAAGGAATATAACACAGGTGTTCTTTGTGAGTGGGAGTCACTAAAGTTTATTTTGGACAAGTATATGAAAATTATTAGTTAGTATGTCATGAGGTTATTTTAACATGCTACCAAGAAAAATATATGTCTATATTTTTTTCCATGTTTCGTGACAAACATGCATACTTTGTTTTAAGTTAATGTAAGATAACACGATTATGCCAACAAATGCCAAGTGTTTGACTTTTTCTTCCTGATCGTGAGATTCCTAAATATTCCACAGATATTTCAAAATCTACGAATACATATACGCACTTAAGTCAATGCAGATATTGAAACTACATATACTCAATGAGGTTCTGCTAAATACTGGACGAGGGTTAGTCCCGGTGTTTCAATGGTGAGGTGGAGAGTTTGGTCCCCATAGCTTTGGTGGCCTAATCTTGGCTTCAAGTTTGGTTTTTTATGCTGAAAAATAAAAAGAATATTTTGGAAATTTGGAGCATTTTAGAAATCTGAAAGCAAGAGTAAAGTTAAAAGGCTTCAATCTTCCGTGCAAAATTTTCAAAATATTCAAATAGTTAAAAACTACTTCAATCTTGTCTATTAGATTGTAAATTTTTCAAAATATTTAAATAGTCAAAAACAACTTCAATCTTGTCTATCAAATTTCTAGAATATTTTAAAAATTAAATTATTTCAATAAAGTTAAAGCTATTTCAATATTTGAATCAAATTTCTAAAATATTCCAAAATATCATGTCTATTATTTTTTGAAAATATTTCAATTGTAAGATAAAAATAGCGACTCACCTGAGTATTCAAACTTACCATCCCCAAGAATACCAATCCAGAAATGAATTATCAAAAGGATCTCAGGTTTCACAATAATGAAACAGCGGGGGAGGAGAGTTGGCCGGATCACTAAAATACTAAAATGGGCTTCTTTCAAAACGGGCTTGTCTTTGCAATTGAACATCAAGTGCAAGTTTGGAACCATTTTAGGGTAGAAATTCAGTATCTGCGCAATTCCTCAAAATGTAAACAGATCTCTTCTCTGAAAATACTTTCAATACGATTCCACATACATCCTACTATTAACAATCGTCAACCTGAAATTTGCAGATTCCTTTGCAGCTTCCACCATGACCAATGTAATTTCATTCTTGGCCAAAGGCTTCACATCCCAATGAATGCACATGAAACAAAAGGGGTAGGATGTGGCTTCATGATCATAACTTTAGTTCCTCAGAACTTGAAGCCATAGTGGCAAACGGATGGTGTTGGGCGAACAACTTGGCAGGAAACGTGACAAATTTGTTATCTGCTCCGCTCCTATGAAAATCATAGAAAAAAAGGAAAATTAAAAGGAGCGACCGAACATTAACTTTTCCCTCCTGAATGTATCATAGAAAAGTAATTTTCTCTCACCAAAAACTGTAGAAAACAACAAAACATCGAGTTATAGACTCATATCTGTGAAAGATAGACATAAAATTGAAGTGGTTATATCAAAAATTGGAATACCAAAGGCATTTTGTGGTGTGTTATTACATCTGCATAAGATATTCCAAACCTAACATTGAAATTTCAGACGTTGATGACGCAATTCCTGATTGTTCACTTTTTTCTGGAATGCCCTTTTACTAAGGTCATTTGGGACTACGTAGCGGTTTCGCTAAATATGAGGATAGACAGGGAATGGTCCTGCATCTTGGAATTCTTATTGTATTGGTTTACTAATCATAGACCCTATTTTGGGCTCCCTTTGTATCTTCTATAGGGATCTGGTATTTCAAAAACTCTTTTCTCTTTTAGAACTGGATCTCCAATTACTATTCTACTAGTGTCAAAATTGTTGGCCATTTTTCCACATTGGTCTTTGGAGTCCTTGGTCAAAGAGTCCTTGGTCTTTTCTACTTATTGTTCACTTTCATGATCTCGGGGAACAATTTCCTTTTGAATTCTTTGATGGAAACTCAATTGATGGTTATTGCGGATGCTGAGCACTTATTAAACTCTGCTCAAATAAGAAATTCTGCTTCTATTGGAACGGATGTGGGAATCGAGGTGGTGGTACAAATTGCTAATCACAGTGGTGTTGTCGGAATTACTTGAGAGTGCTCAATGTTAATTTCATTAGGGATTGTTGGAAACCCTAGGACTATCATTAACTAGTGGCAGGGGAACCCGCTTGACAATCATTTGTTGGAAACTCTAAGATTGTCATTAACTAGTGGCAGGGAAACTCTCTTAACATCCATTTGCTTCACCACTGGATGACAAACATAGCTTCCCTCTGCCCCTACAATGACATTTCTTTCATCCATGTGTACAATGAACAAAACATGGATATCAATGTTTTTTCCATAAGCGGGATCCCTCTTTCCCTCACAGAATGTTTTTTGAATTTTTTACTAATGTTCTATATATAATTCAGGCTGTTTTAAGCTCTAAGATCCATGTTGGACATTCTCTGGCTTGTTTTATGCTCAAGGATAGATGTTCTATATGAGGGATAGTAAGGGCTACGTCATGCTTCTTTACCTCTATGCGCCTATGCTACTCTGTCTGTTCTACTCTATTTCTTTGTTTTCTGGGTTAGACACAATTTTGACTCCCTTTCTCAGGGAAACAATAGTTTGTAATGGAATTATGTAACTTCTCATTTATAATGATGAAATTCTAGTTTTGGAATTATAATTATCTTTGAAATAAATTTTTAGGTCAATACAAATATATATACACTATTCATTTATGATTATTTGAATTTTGAATTCCAAATTTAATTATTTTAGTTTTATTATAAATTTAATTTAATTTCATCAAAATTTGAAAAACTTAAAGTAATATAAATAGATTTGAAAAAACATAGAGGTTGAGAAAGTATTAAAGTCCATCTTAACAAATCTCATGGAAATTTTCAAAAAAGTGTTTCTCTTTCAATTCTTTCAACAATTTTGAAGGAAGGATTATTTCTATGTGGAGTGCTTTGAAAGGAAAATATGAACTAAGGAGCATGAGATAACTAATTAGTATTTTTTTTGAAGGATGTTCTATGCTAAAACTTTATTAGTTAAAAGTGAACTTGCGAAGATTTTTGTTTGAATTTCCAAAGAAACTTTAGTCCCTTGTCCGTGGGTTGTTGACATCATCAATTGGAAATGATTTGATATCATAGTCTAGGCTCATATACCCTTCTAAGATTCAATAACTAAATGGTTCCATCTTCATTAATCAAATTTACTATACTTATCGTAGATTATGGCAATTTGAGATTTTCAATGTCCTTGAGTTCAAAATATTCATATTTTGGCTTCAACTTGATATTCTTATAATTTATCGAAAATCATTCGAGGCGAATCACTATGATATGATCCACAACAGGTCACTATGAACCAATCCACAACATACTGATAAAAGACATAATGATGCAAATGTTTCCTAGAGTTGGAATTGAGGAAACAATGGAAATGTGATCTGAATGACACCCAACAAAGATATATCAATTGCAAGAAATCTTGAATGCAAATAAAGTTGGCATATACAAATAGGATGTGGATAAATTCCAACCATTCAAGTAGGAAAATACTTCAAACAAGTGAAAATACATATTGATGTCTAACCAAAAGACCAAATCATGGTCTTAGCTACCTCTACAATCTGTTCTTTGGAAACCAAACTAAATAACCAAAAGGAGATAACCTTATATTGTGGATACTCTTGTCATGTCAAATATGCAATTCCTGAGACCTCCTTCTTTAACTAAGATCCAAAATTCTATTTACACCCTTTGGAAACATCTGGTGGTACCTTCACTATCATCATGAAAGAGTAATAATTTAATGCTACTCTTTCCTAGATATTGTCTTAGGATCGTCCTTTGGCAACATCTGGTGACACTTTCACTGTCATCATGGACGAGACCATGGAAGAGTAACAATTCAATGTTATTTCCTCTTTCCTAGCTACTGCCTTACGATGTTTCCTTTGCAACATCTGGTGCAATTGCTAGTTATGTACTTGTGTGCCTTTTTCAGTCACGTAAATATTTTAAACTTCAAATTTATTCAAGACATAACACAACTTTATGTGAATATTTTTTTATTGGAAGTTTACACAAAAGATTTTAAGATATATTGAAGGATTTTATAGTATGGTTTTCTCTACAGATATTCTAAAGATTTCTTATTTTCAAGTTATACAAATAAAAATCAGGTAAACAATTTAGATGATTGAAAAAGCACACAAGGGTATGTTTTTCATCTCGGAACCATTTTGTTTTCATGGGAATCCATGAAACAATTGATCACTTCAATATCTTCTATAGAGGCAGACTATGTAGCTGAAAATTTAGCACCTTGTTAGTAGTGTGGTTGAGAATATTACTGAAACGTATTTCAAATGTTTATAAGGAGCCAATTTCTTTATCAAAAAATCATGTATTCCACAAAAATAGCAACCACATTGACACACAATTTCATTTCATTCGTGAGCTTGTCAATGATGGAGACATATTACTTTATTCTTATGGTTCCAAAGATTAACTTGCATATATTTTCACAAAGCCATTGGGAAAATATGTATTTCAATTTCAAATAGAGAAATTACACATTGTAAGTGCCTCTACTTGTAATAGTGGAGATTAGGAGGGGATGTTGAGATATTAATCTCACTATCTTTTAGGTGTTGCTAGTGTCCTATAATAACAGGATTCATAATTTTGAATTGACTATGATTTTCTTGTAATATTGTACATACTTTTGCGTTCCACAAAATATTTTACCATATTAAAAATAAAAAATGTCAAGACGGTGAAGTCCTAAAAGAATAATCAAAGGACCAAAAGAAAGAAAAAGATAAAAAATATATAAAACATGAACCCTAAAAAGAGAAAAGAATAGATCATGAATGTATCCAAATTAAAATGCCGCTCCTTTTCACTTTACTTTGCAAAATAATATTGTGTGCATCTCGTCAAAAAATGCCACAATCCATGATGGTCAAATAGTTTAATCTTGATTCATTCATGCTTTAAATTTCATGTTGATAGATAGAGAATAAAGATCTAGCCAAACTGTTTAATCTTGGCATATCAGTAGTTAGGTAGAGAATAATAATGAGCTCATTAGTTTAGTCTGAGCCATTGGAAGTTATAAGGTTAGAATTAGATAGTTTTCTTATCAAAGACAAAGAAATAAAGGGTCAGCAAGCTCAAATGCACCCAATCAATGAAAAGAAAATGCTAGGGTAAATAAATGGTAGGCAGAAGTAGTTTTGGAAATATACAAGTTTGCCAACTCAAAGGCACCTTCGTCATGCTTAATCCAATGTTTTATGTGCAGAAGGAATTATCAAAGACAAAGGACATACACTAAAGCTTATTCACTAATTTCCCCTCATTTCACTAAACCATTTATTAATTTTTCCCTTCTTCATTATCCTATCATTACTTTTCTTTCCCTAATGCTTCTTCCCCTAGTTCATTTCTAAGCACCATTTCCTTTAATTTCCCCCTATAAAAGTATCCCCTCCCACTCATTTCACTTTCTGCCTTATTTCATCCCATTTCCCCTTCCCAAAACTTTTTTCCCTTAGTGTGAAAACAATTTCCGTCACAAATAATATCCCCCCCTAGTAATTTCCCTTTTCCCTTAAAAACCCACTAAATTCCCTTTGTCCTAAGGTATTCCCTAACCTATAGTCTCACATTATGTATTCAACCCCCACATTATAATTCACCAACCCTCACTAAACCTTTGAATGTATTAAACCCATCGAATTATTTATCCCGAAGCCTCGCCAACCACATCCCAACTTCACCCTCACAACTCCGTCGTGCAATAGCTCTGTGATCAAACACTCCCAGATCTGATGGCCCATATCCATATCACACACTCTCATCGTCAAACAATTAAAATTCCATTGTGAGATTCATGGTTTTGGCCAATTACCTTCTCGCTACCTCGCATCACCACATTGTATTGTGTGCTCTACAAAAATACCACCCACTCTTCATTTATTAATGCCGCGCCCAAATTTAACCATTGTTGGCTAAAAACCGAAAAAGCCCCCTTTTCACTCTTTTCACTGATGTTCATTGCAAACACCTTCGTCAACTAGTTCTAATGCCCACGAACTCTATTCAACCATCTTCTACACATTTGCAACCTGAGGACCCTACCAACTCCAAATTGAAGCACCACACAATTCAATCTTCAGAAACCTCTACTACTACCACAGAACCCTGTCTGCACACGTAATCATCATTTTTCCAGGTATTCTTGAAAGAACCAGAATGACCCTATCATTCAGCTCTGTATGATCTTTATATAAGGTTAATTAACTAAATAAAAAAAAATGAAAAGAAAATAGACAAACAAACAAACTTTCCAAACTAAAGAAACCCATTATGCATCCGAAGGGTTCCTTTCTTGCAGACTATATTCACCCTTCCCACTAGTCCATAGATTTTAACCCTATTCCTAAAGCGAGAGAAATAGTATTTAAAATAGAAATAAACAAAATTACTGGTTCCTAGAGCATTCTAAATGAGAAACCACTGCAAACCCCTCACCTGGACATTCACCACCTCCCATTGGCTGACAAAGATTTCCAATTAGAGACACATCCACTTCTAGCCATCTATTAAAACTCCACTGCTGGAGTAAAGATAAATTCCTTAACAATAATGATGACATTCACTTATGGGAAACAAATTTTCCCAAATATTTGTTCCCATAGATATACATATTCCCAGAAATAATCGATTTCTACCAATCTTGCTATATCCCAAGTCAAAAAGCCATAGTCTATCCTGATCAATAGATTTTATTCATCATTACTTCAAAGTCAGAAAATCAAATGCTGCAGGTATAGCCAAGATGAACTGAAACCCCATTTTCCATTGAAAACCTACTTGAACTTTACATAAAGATGGACATTCCCAAGAGCGCTCAAATCTTTCAAACTTTAACCCTAGAAGAGTCTCATACTCCTATAGATAGTCCTCCATACTCTACCACCATTTCTCTCAGAGGGAAAGACAAATTGTAACCATGCTATCTTGTATCTTTGGGTATACTACTGATGAATTTGTAGATGAACCTGCACTTCCCCTCCTCTCTATGTTTTGCCCAGGCAAGCCTCCAGCTTCAATTTTCAATTGTTCCCAGTTCTTGGTAGAGATAATCCATGATCAATTGATCAAACTACCAAATGAAAGAGTATTCAAATACTCTTCAATATTGTTCCACATGTTCCTATATTTCCAGTCAGACAAGTTTCCATTCAGCATCCAAAAATTGGTCACTAAGCTCCAACGAAGTCCTGTCATGTTTAGGACACCATTGATCTAAAAATATTCCACTTTTTTTAGTTATAAGGAGTTCATTGATTCCTTTGTTCATCCAGTTGTAAATATCCTAACTAGTAGATATCAACACAGGATTAGTGATGATATAAAAAGAGTTTTGCAGATGTCTAAAAATAGTGGAGCAGGAGACTGGTATCTATTCTAGGACCACAATGAAAATGAGATATGTGGATGCCATCTCACTCCCTACAAGTTTCCTAGATATCTCCCCATGAGAATATTTGAATTAGAATATTTCAGGAAAATCATAAACACACATGATCTCAATTTTATGTCAGCTAGGAAGAAAGCATAGTTCCAGGTCAAAGACTGTTAGGCCTTATTATTTGTAATAATAGGGAAGTTGGACAAGAAGCTAAGAAAAATTTACAACAAATGAAGTTCAGTAGCAGTTTCATGTGGCAGTATGAGCCTAATGGATTCATAAACAAATTAATGCTCAAATTCAAATTAAGCCCTTTTATTCATGAGCCGAAGCAAGACATTGAAAAATATGCCAACCAGTCATAGTGGTTGGAAAACACCTTAATAGATGTCGAAAAGTAGATAGATACTAGTTCCTTTTTGAAAATTCGAACCCTACAGGAAAAATGGGTATTAGTCCCATTCTACATATTCCAGCCATCCAGGATAGAAATATAAAAAGAACTAGGGAAGAAGCTTCTAGCTCTAAAATGGATACTACAAATGATAGGTTTGAAATCATGTAGAGGAAGAAGCCCAAGCTTAATCTTGTAAATGAACAGGAAATGACCATTGAGATATTTGAAATCATTGATACTGACACAATGGTTAAAAAGAATAGAGCTCTAGCAGTTTCAGAGGAAACTCATCAACCTTCCACCTCAAATACTCAGATTATTGAAAAACAACTTAGTATTGAAGTCACCTCATCTAGAAAACCAGTGGATAAAGAGAAAGATATAAAATAGAAGTACAAAGAGATCAAGTTGAGGAATGAGGCATTGAATGCTGAAACATATGCTTAGTACTTCAAACTGACTCCTAACAACCACAAGAGGTTGATGCCAGCTTTTGACATTAAGACTGGTAAAATGCAAATGTCCTTTTTGCAGCCTATAGTCCATCAGCCTAAAACATCAGCAGATTATAGGAAGACAGAGTTTGAAGTTTGGGCCAGGGATGTTCACCCTATTGATCAAATTGAATTTCATAAGCAGGTAGGTTAAATGATTTACCTGACAATCACTAATAAAGCAATAACTATGTAGAAACTTCAAAGTTCTTTGAACAACATCACAACACAATTTAAGCTATAAAAGACATCCTCACATGCCAAGGATAATAGAATCAAGTCACTGGAGCACTTGGTGATTGAGATTGGATATAATCCAAATGACACCAAGGCAGTAAAAGAGCTCATAAATAAGAGAAATGAAGACATTGATGCTTTGAAGAAACAAATGAAGTTGCCTCCTTCTGAATATCCACATGCCAAGGAGGTCCTAGAAAGCCAAACCCAATAGGATGAAACGATGGATCTCATTCTTCAACTAACTACTCAATTGAAAGAAATGGGGAATGAATTGGATAGATATTTCCACTGCTATCCCTACAGTCACTACAACAGTTCCTTCCACTTTGGTAGCTTCATTGGTCCCAATAGTTCCAATAGCTACAACACTTTGAACTGCATCAGCAACTACATCAACAATAGGTTCAACAAGAGCAGCAGCTCATCCAAGCAATGAAACAAGTAAATTGGTCAAAACCATAGAGGACATGCCCATTCAGACCACTAAAATAAATAGACTCAAACAACAAATGAAAAGTCTAGAGGATGAGAACAAGCTGGCTCAAATCATGCATAAAAATGAACTACGAAAGTCAAACAGGTTGACTGAGAGGATAAATAACTTAGAAAAAGAAATTAACATTAAATGAGCCACTTGGCCAAGCAAAAGAGCAGTTATGGGCCAATATCATTGACTTTGTCAGTGATATTTGGCCATCTATACAAGTTATCTTTGATCAAAATGATTTAGTCAAAAAGGCTGGTGAAGAAATTCAAAGGGTTAAGGTTGAACTTGGAATATGTGAGAAGAAGCCTTAAGAATAATCCAATTCCTTAACTGAAAGAATAAATATGAATTGCAGGAGCTTGGCATGGCTGATAGAATTGGCACTATACTAGAGGTGAAAAAGGTAATCACCAAGAGGAACTTGATGATGCATCTTGAGGAAAAATGTCAAACCATGAAGCTAGCTATGGGTAAGTTCATGGTCAAATTTGATGCTTTGAGGAAAAAAGGTCTACCTAATCCATTAGTAATCAATGATAGGTTAATTCCACATGAAGACTATAATAAGAGAATCAGAGAAGTGGTAAAGGAGCAAGCTAATAGTTCCTCTATGAGAGGTATGCCTACAGGAAAATTTCTATACCAGTCTTTTGAGAACCTCTTTTACTTCCAACATTAGGTAAAACATTTTTTTGTAAACAAACCTACCTTTGAAAAATACATAGAAGAATGGTAAATATTAGATTACCAGATACAAAGACTTGGGAAAAGTTAAATGATTTACTATGAAAATGCAAGGTAAATAGTTGATATACAGTAGTGAAAGAAAAGTAGCAGATCAAATAAGTCAAAGAGTATTAGATGAAAGAGTATCAGTCAAAAGGAAAAGTAAAAGAATAGTCAACGTGGAAGATAAAAAACAAAAGAGGAAAAGTAGCGTAATATCAAAGAAGAGCCAGCAGAAAAAATAGTAAATGAGGGACAACTTGCATCAGTTACATATTCGTCTCTATCTTCTTGCGTGAAGATATTTCTGTTTCCTTGAATAATTCCTAAATCAGTTTAGGTTATTTTGTAATAGCTTTTGTATAAATACTTCATGATTCAAAGTATAGGGTGTGGATTGCTAAAGGAATTGCATTACAGGATTCATGTGTTGGGCCACTTCAGTGAAGTATTTTCTATTTGTCAAATTTTCATATTTTTCATGCAAACAATTATTGACTTAAATTTTTAATATTTTTTATTATTCTAGAAGTTAGCTTAGATAACAAAGAAATATTCCATAATAATATTATCCATTGGAGTCAAGTTGCTTCAACAGATCTGACAATAACATTAGTACATGCTTCCTTATAAACAAAAAATTGTTTGTGCTTTATGATCCCTAATGGGATGTTCAGTATTAGATTATGTTCTAACTAACCTAACTTTTATATGTTTTGTGGTAGCAAGGAGATGATGTGTTTTTTCCTCTCTTAATATATTTTATTACTGCTATACTTCAATAATGTGTATTTATGAATCTTTAGTGATGTGCTCCATTGAAGTTTTTATGTTATTCCTAGGTCATACATTAACCATTATTGAGGATAGTAATATGATTAAAAAAATAAAGTAGAGTTTGGATTTCATAAGAAACAATTATAACACATCATATTATGAACTTTAAGGATGAAATCACCCTGATAAATAATAAGGTATGAAATCCATTTACATTACCTTTTCCTATTACCTTTATCATGAATATACTTCCACCATCCATTTACCATAATGGACCCAGTGAGTCCAATCAACTGTCATAATCTTACCTTCGGTTGTGCTTACTAATGCACCTAGCTTCATCTAAATCTTACATTACCTTTTGGGTACAACACATCTCTCCTCGAGCTCCATTAAGTTTCCTCTTTTCCCAAACAATTCCCAAGGCTCAAAACATAAAAGGCAAGACAAGAAACAAACAAGAAGAAAACCAATAACAACATGACTTCGAAAAAAAGTGTCATGATCATCCACTAAACAAAAAAAATATTGCAAATCAAGCATAATAAAACAATAACAGAAAAAAATCACAAGACTAAAAACAAAAACCATGAGTCAATCCCCATGGTTCCTAAGGAAATCTCAACCTAAACCTTCTTCAAAATTTCATGGAAATTTTCTTTTCTATGCAATCCCCTGCATCATACTGCCATTAACACATACCTTTTAGTGCAACCATAAACATAAAAATACACCAGCTACCTCACCTTGTTGTGCCAAGTATGTTACCTCGTGTCTGAACACATCCATGCCATATCTCAAGGGACTCCAATTATCTTGAAAAATCCTTCTGTAACTAGAGACTAGCTAATATACCTATCAATTACATGTTCATGAATTTAGCAGGTATCCACATAATTTCAGACAAAATCAAGCTTAATACGACTCCTTATATGTAAAGCACTCATTCATTAGGAATTAGGGTTTCCAAACATATCCAAAGAAATTCTTACCCAAAACTTTTCTGTTACCTTTACCCTGCTGCAACTGAGTCTTACTATATACTGTCACATTACCCAATTGTTAGTTATATAAACACAAATTATTACCTCATCACGCTAATACCAAGCATGTTTCCTGCAACTTCTCACACATGTCAAACACATGTTCCAACTATCTTGACAATCATAACTATCAATCTGCAATCAACTTTCACAATCAATCTAGGTTAGCATGATACAACTCCACAACTTATCAACTCAAACATAAAGCATGATATCCATAGCAATAACTAACTAACATGTTCACATCATAATATTATAAGCATTTGTCATCCATGCATAACAATCACATATGTGCGAGCAGCCTAGATTAGTACCACACAATGCAACACAATAAATCAACTCATACCTGAATATCGCAACCATAATCATCTGCACTGGTCAAACTAGGTTAACATAATATATATAACATTAAGATCTTCAATGCAATGAAAATAACCATCACACATATGACCAATCCAAATTACAACATCAATATCTGAATGAAATAACCCTAATCATAAAAATTATCTAACATAAAACAAAAATGGCAATGTGTATAACCACATGTTACTATCATTCATGGCTATCTGACACATGTTAATATAACCACACTAATCATCTAACATCTATCATGAATGATATCACAACATAAAATACATGTTCATAAACCTAATCTAAATAACCCTAATGTATATCACAATCCATTAACTAACATACCTGCATGTTGAACACCCAATGTCTAGTGCTACATCTTCATTATGATGATCTACATCTCTTATTCTATCTCAGCCAACACATTAGCATCTTAAAAACCAATAACGTCATGATGACCTAAATTTCATATAATGACTTCACAAGGAATACTTCACCTACTATTCATGCATAACTATAACCAAGACCATACATGCATAACAACTACCTATATAACACATGCGTACCAAGCCATATACTCATCATAGCTAGAATCTAGTTATCAATGCATGATGATACCAACTACACAAACGATGACATCATGCATGAAAAAATAATTACTCCATTATACAAATTTCCACATGCAACCATCAACATGCATAAGGAATGCATAATGAACTATACATACTCATAAGCACATGTAGTCGAGCATAGGCAAGCAATTCTTGTAATCTGTTATGAAACCAGCTCAAGAAAAGATAGAAAAGGTAGATCAACACCTTAGAATTCAGCCTCTTCGAGGCGACAACCTCCTTTACATTACATAAATGAACAATTATTGGATGATTCAAATGAAAAAACCTCCTTTCTATATATAGGAGTCTAAGGAGTCACAGTATAACCCAGCCAACCTAACAATAATAATATAAAGCCACAAAAATCAATGGAGGGATTCTATGGGGCACAGTAATAACAATATGGGGACATTAGGGTCACAACAATATTAATAAGGGGTACAACCACAATAGTAATGGGGTAATCACTAGTATTATAGGGACCCAACATGCCCCTCTCCTTCAAAAAATTGTTGTCCTCAACGCTTGAGTAGTTCTGGATCCTTCTATATAAAATTCTCATCCTCCCATGTGGAATCTTCAGCAGATTAGTTCTTCTACTTGATAAGATACTCTAAAATTGATCAATTTCGTAGCTTTCGAGCTCTTGTTTCTGTGACTTCTTCCGGTTCCAATATAATTTTTCCTTCCTCGTCAAGTTCTGGCAATATTGTTTGAACTCGGAGCTTATCGCCTATAACCTTCTTTAAACATGAAACATGGAAA
>APFE031621884.1:130912-143415 GCA_000404065.3 Pinus taeda
TATATAGATATTTATTTACAACAATCAATTATTTCTAAGTATATTTATATATATGTGCCTTGTTCTTCTTATATTGTTTATTCATAGATTTTTTTCACATCACTTTACACATTTTCTTCAAAACAATTCACTCTATTTACAATTGAGTACTTAGGAATGGGTACATAAACTTTCTTCTCACGGAGATTTAGAGAAAAGAAATATTTCCAACATATTTTCTTCTGTAGTTTATGAAACTAAGTCTATCACGAAACACACAATGGAGATAAGATGCTCAAAACGAATAAGAATTAATTTTTCCACTAACCAAATCTCCCTTCTAGCCAATCTCCCATCCCACACAACTACCATGACAATGACAATGACTACACACACAATGGAGATAATATTCTCATAACCAACAAGAATTAATTCTTCTACTCACCAAATCTCCCCTCTAGCCAATTTCACATCCATCCCACATATGAGCCAGGTGGAATGTTACCTAGGGAGAGTCATTGCACACTTTGTATGAAAAAAAGAATCATTGTCTTGAAAATATAGGATTAAAGAAAGTTCAATTAATTGTAGAAAGATACAATTTAATTTTAGTGATACATAATTTATTTCTAGTGATAATATCCATTTAACTAAGAACACAATAGGAAAAATAAAAAATAAGAAATTGGACAATTCTTTTTGTCTATCTTATTTTTATTAAAGAAAAAATTAATGTAAATTAACACATAATTTTACCGTGACTATCAAGCAACAACAAGGAATATTTCATTTAATAAGGTTCTTCATTTCTCTATCTGATGTTATGCTCATAACTCTTGAGATGCTGATTTCCTTTCATTGCAGCTTTTGATGTGGAGGTGTAACTAAACTTGGGTGCAATTGGGATGTGATTGGAAGAATGATTAATGAGTGAAATGCATGGTCCTTCACCTCCTCCTCATCAATCAACTATATTAAAGGTACCACCTTCAATTTCGTGGCATTGTAGAACATGTAATCCAATGATCCCTAAACATTCCCTATATGATTTCCGACGAATGTAGTGAAATGTGGCTCTCCTGTTTGACCATAAATTTTCTTCAACACGTCTTCTATGGGAACATTACATTAGGGATAGGAAAGATAAGCATTTTCTTAAGATATTGAATGAGGAAATTTTAGTTTAATAGATGCTCACAATCCAAAATTTCCTATAATCAAATAATAATGTTATTATAAAACAGTTTTAATGATTTAGATGTTTGAGTTGTTTCTTATTAAATTCATTATAAAATAATTTTAATGATTTAGATTTTTATAAGTTGTTTCGTTTTAAATTATAACTTAATTCAATTAATCCAACTAATACAAATAAATTATGAAATAATTTTTTAATATGATCTAAAATCAAATTAGTCTTTGTTAAGTTTTAAAGATGGTAAGAAAAAAAAATTAAATCATATTAACCGTTAATATAAACAAAAAAAGAGACAATCACGAAATAAATGAATCTAATAACTTAAGCGTTGAGGAGGGAAAGACTTTCAAAACCACTGAGTGCTAATATAGCTACTTACCAAAAAACCAACATATAAATTTCTAAGTTGACTTGAAGCACTGTTTTAGTGTTTTGATTTAAAATTTAGGAGCATGTTTCTTTTATTAGTTAGGAGTACTAAGGGGAAAATAAATTTAGAATTATATAGGATTATGAATAGTAAAATATTATGTAAATAAAGTTATACAATTGATTTTTATTTTTTATTATTCAAGTATTCCAAAATTTGAGATTATCAAAATTATTTTAAAATTTGAAACTTTATTCTGATAGCTAAGGGGATAAGTTGTTTTACAAATTCTTTCCATTGTCAATTCATATGAATACAAACTAGACAAAGACAATTGCATTAGGCTGAGCTTTAGCATTACTCAACTATCTATAGATTTAGGGATTTCATTTATTTTTTTTACTTTTATTTTAGCAAAAATACCATTTTATACTGTAACATTCTCATACACTACACAATGATTTTAGATTATGTTTTATAAGACGCCAGGCATAAGAGTGCCTCATAACATTGTTCTCTTTATGTTAATGAAAATGGCTAATAAAATTCTAACTTTAAACATTTTATTGAACCATTAACCTATATTTCTTTCAAGGCATTGTTTATACTCTAGAGATAGAGGTGTTGGTTTATTGGTGTGATTTGGAATTGGTACCTGAATAATGATTAGAGGATAATAAAGTAACAAAATATAAAAATATTTCATTTTTTTATAAAGTTGAGTTATTCTCATACATTTTCAATTATATAATTTAAACTTATTTATATTGTTAATATAATAAATACATTTATATTTTTTTTTAATATTTATTAGTATAACTTAAAAACATGAATGCTTGAATAATAAAAAGAAAAAAAACTTAAAATATATATAAATTAATTTATTTCTTTAAAATTCAATTACCAAAATTATTGACAAAATTAATATATATTAAATATATTTTTCAGTAAATCATAATGATAGAATAACATGTTTTCAATAATCAAATTTCTAAATCAAGAGAGGAAAATCACACTATGAGAATAAGAAGTTTTTAAATAATCACATCAATTAAAAATCTAAATTAGTGGATGATCAATTCTATCTCATCTTAGCTTTTTCATCTACATAAAAGATTTAAAAACAGAAATTATGACACAATTTTACAACCACTCTAAACCAATAGGTAGGAACATTTCATTTAATAAGGTTCCTTAGTTTTCTATGGGTATCGCTGACTTTGGCCATAACTCTTTAGTTGCATATTTCCTTGTGCTGTTGGTTTCGATGTGGATATATATTTAAACTCGGTTGCAATTGAGATATGATTGGAACAATGATTAACTGAAGGAAGTAATATTTCTTTCAACAGGTTTTCTCTGCAATTTTCCCATCTCAGTGGGAATGAAGGACAGTTGGGGAACTTCTCTGAAGTAGCATACACATCTACTAGAATTTTTTATTTCACAACTCTAAATGATGAACCCCTCAAACTTCTATCACACCTGTCATTGTAAAGTTGAATTGTTCGATTAGGAACATGGTGGGGAAATGGAATAACTCGATCAGTAACAAAAAACCCCTTTCCTTTGAGTTCTAGGAGTAATACCTTGCCTACGTCCAAGGTGTTGGGTTTATAAGACTCTAAGATAGACAACAACACATGAGTCATGTTTGGAGAAATGCATTCATCAACCCTATGGATGCAATACCATCTCTGCCTCCTTAAATCCTCATCATCATCGCTGAAATGATCATCTACCACGTCTTTTACATTTAGCGTTATATCAACAATAGGTTCTATGGAAACCCTTTTCAATTTCATTTTTCCCAGTAACTATAATTCCCCTTCAATAACAACAACTTCTCCTCCTACGTTGTACCAGCTTTAGCGTTGTCACCCCTTTCAAACAAGCTTTCTTAGCCTTACGAGTTTGACTTCTTATACTTAAAAACTGAGAATCTAGATTCATATTATTAATCAAATAGAATTTCATATATACAAATTATTGTCTCAAGATAGGGAAACTATTTTATAGACACAATCTGTTGTTTGAGGAAATCTCTCAACCACACACCAAATTAGGAAATGGATCATAACTCTTAGGAACAAACTCCTTTACTTATTGAGAATCACAACTAGAGACAAGTAGGAATTAGATATTCCAACACTCCCCCTTAATGAGTACGTGTTTTGATATAAGTTTGCAAAATCTGGTTGTGGAAAAATATACCAAAAAGAATATATTGATGTCCATATAAAGGAGCAACCATCCACTAGAATGCATGGGTACTAACTGCTGCAATCGCCAGTCTTTTGGGATGTCCTTCACATACATTGTTCTTTCAACCATTATAACTACACACTGTACTTGTACCTGTAAATCCCACTCCATCATTGTTAACCCGAGTTTTGTCAGATTACCTGTAACCATGTTCTAGGTTTTAACGGATCACACCAACCATGCCACCAAGGGCTTTGTTAGTGGTTTTATGATTACCACAAACTGTATGGGGAGACACATGCCTTAGAAGGCTTACAACACACTCCAATTCTGGAGTTACCAGGTACATAGTTTACAAAGATCATAATAAAACATCCTAGATTTGCTTACATTACAACTGTGATTCACATTACAATATGATAGAGTCTTTTCCACAAACATGAAGAAACTACTCAAGAAACTTTGAGCAAATTTGGGTATCCATCATCCATTAATCACTTATGCTGAATATACCACACCATTCATATGCTGAACTGCTTTCTCGTTTGAATATTTCCATCATGGACTCTGTACTTTTGAGTCTTGGATTTATTGGCCTTGGATCTCTATGCTTTACTTGTCATTACTTAGAGTAGCGAATTCTAACAACATGATTATATATTGAGGTTTCTAATCTCAATATGTATACAAACTTCCAAGAAATATTGTCCTTCAAAATAATATGAAACGAAAGCACAATCCATGATCTAAAATTGACTATGTAGTAATACAAAATCACCAACCCATAATATGAGTGAAAAAAATGACTGGATATCCTTTCTAATATAACTGTTGGATTGTATGCCATTCATACCTACGCTTGTTTCACAGAGGGAAGAACCACTAATCACAAGATCCAAACTAGAAACAATCAAACTCAAATGTTGACAGCAAACAACGATTTTCCATAGCGTTCAATGCCATTGACATTCATCTAAAAAATACTCTCCGGTATAGGTATCACCATTTCAGAAGTGGTAGTATCCGAGGCCATGCTTGATGCCCCACTTAAACCAATAATAACAAAAGTCAAAACTAGAAGTTCATTTCTAGCTTTGGAGAAATATAAATTTCAAAATAGATGAAATCCAATATACTGACCTTTCCCTTTGCTTCAAAATATTTGAAAACCCCAATTCAATTCTAATGGTATGGTCAGTCTTGAATGCATGACCAAATAGAAAATCAATATTCATCCCCATATCAGCATCCATAGAATTAGTACCCACCTCTTCATAATCCTTCTCCAGAGCAGCTAGATCCTCCTGTGCCTCAGAGAACTAAATTATATACAGAAATAAAGTCCACAGTGCACATTCAACTCTTTACACACTGCTCCATGCTGCTCCTTGGCATGGCCTCTGTCAGCTAGCAAGTCAAACGATGTTTCTCCTCAAATCTGCTACTCACGTCTCCTCTGCTCTGATCTATTCTCCTCACCAGCAGCAGCACAGGTCACCATCAGAACCTCCCACTCTCCTTTGCATTCAGTTGCTCACCACGTTGCAGCTGTTGATACTCTCCATGCTCAAATATTTCAATGACTTACGAAAATGCCTTATCCATAGAACCCAGAGTACACTACATTCTACAGGTTTGTGTGATGGCCCTGGCGATGTTAAAGAAAATAAATTTCTTTGTTGGGAATGATTTCAGTGAGTTGCATTTAAACAAATCGAAAAAAAAATGATGGACAATCACAAAAAAAAAGGATTGGCAAACCAAGTCATTTATTTCCTTGGCCCAGAATAGGCCAAGCCCATGAGGGGCCAGGCCCTTAGGGCTCTGATACCAACTTAAAAACTGAGAATCCATATTCATATTATTAATCAAATACAATTGCATATATACAAATTGTTGTCTCAAGATAGGGAGACTATTTTACACACACAATATGGTTGAGGAAATCTCTCAACCACACACCAAACTATGAAATGGATCCTAACTACTACGAATAGAATCCTTTACTTAGTGAGAATCACAACTAGATACAAGTAGGAATTAGATATTCCAACACTTATGAACTCAGCTTTTTGATAAGTCGTACCAGTCAAATTTTTTTGGTTAAGATTGTGCACTTTATATGCTCTGCTTTATAAACGGAAGAGATGGATCCATGCTTTTTCCAGCTCCTCAACAAACAGAAGAGATGGAATAGTGCTCCATAATATTTTTGTATATATAGCTTAGTTATGTTGTATGTTAAACCAAAAAAAACTATTGAAATTCGAGTTTGGTTAAAACGTTGACATTTGGATAATTTAGGAAAGAATGAAATATTAAAAAAAATCATATTTCCAAAACGAAGTTGGAAATCTTACCGGTATTTGGTAACTAAATATATATGGAAAATGATGGAAAATAGCCTCCTTTTTATTTTAATAATGGTTATCTAACTATAATTATAATTGGTTTATTATTAAAAAAAATTAGTTTATATATATAAACTAACTAACTAAAAAATACATTCACACGGGTTATCTAACATGGGTTATCTAACGTAAAATTATAATTAGTTTATTGTTCAAACAAAAGAATTAGTTTATAAATATAAATTAAATAACTAATGTATATTAAATAAGACAATATTTTTTTCATCTTATATCTCAAATTGTACATAAACAAGTGATAAAAAATAACTTTATCTTATATATATATATATGTGTGTGTGTGTTTGTGGATTAACTAAATTAAATAAAAAGAACATGTAACAAGATTTTTAACCATATAACTTGTATGATATGGCAATTGTTCATATCATCTAGTGACCGAGGGGCATCTTGTAGTAGTCAATTAATTACGTTGGAACACCTCCATATTTTCATCCAAATCATGTTTATCATTCATTATCACAATACAGTGCATACCATACCCTAAAGATGGAATTTAGAAGCTTCGAGATCCTTCAGAATCTTTAACCTGGTACTTGTAGCAAAAAAACTTTCGTTTTTGTAAATTAAGGTTTACATATTGAATGGTTTCTTCTTTCAATTTCAAGTTGGTTTACACAGGATGATAGAAGAAACTTTATTTTGTTCAAGCTTATGGAAATGATTTTGTTTACTTTCATGCAATTATACTAGCTTTACTTGTTTCTTTTCCTTTCCTACAATTAGAATAGGGTTATTTGTTGTTCTTTACCTTGCTTTCAATAAAGTACATCTACTTGATATTGTTTTCTGTAAATAATGTAGGTTTATTGTTTGTCATTTATTTTTCTACAAAATTAGAGTATGTTTACTTGTTCTTTTTCTAAAGTTTCAAAGTATTTTTTGTATAATTGATATAAAGTGAGGTCATTGCACAACATAGTTTCCCTTGAGGTGCATGAGATCCACCAAAGGACAATACAATACATGTTGCACAAATAGGTTTGACCCTTTTAAGTTTGTGTTTATACAAACATGAAACTAATAATTGAATTCAATACCATGACGACAATTAACATTCTTATTCTAACACTAAGGAGACGTGGTATTATTAAAAAATAACTATAGATTGAATCTCATTAAAAATAGTTATTACAGTTGTTGTTCAAAAATTCAAAGATAAAATAATCAAGGTATAAAAAAATCTTCCTTTCAAAACACACAACAAACCTCATCCATTGATTATTCTTCAATATATGAATGATTGTTGTCCATTGATTATTCTTCAATATATGAATGGTTGTTGCTTCTTGAAAACACAAATGGTAAATATATTTTCAAAAGTAAACTAAATCTAAGTTCATGGAATTTATGCCTCCTATCATAAGTTTGACTTTTTGGTCATAAAACTAGAAAATGGAAGCATCATGCAATATTTGTTGATGATGGAACAGAAAATAATACTACTTTTTTTTTTTTAGAAAAACATAATATTTATTTCACGATGGATGGAATGTCGATTACATTCATATTCAATATGCACACCTTTAAACATAAAATTTTTGAACTAGATATGTGAGGTAAAAGATTCAGAAATGCCACGTAAAAGATTCAGAGAAAACTTTAGACTGGTTATTTGCAAACCATGATATTTTTGGAATAAAATTGCCATTATAGTACTTAATCCAGGTGGTAATGGAGGTGCTTTTGTATTTATAATGAAAACACAATTAAAAATTGAAAAATGTTTAACTTTTCTTAATGTATTTAGGTTATGAAAACTTCACATTGATTCAATGTCTAGTGCATTTATTGAATTAAGTGGTGTGGAATAATTTCTTAGTGATAACTATGTTGGGGTTTTGCAGTTCCTCGATGTAATGGAGGTCATTTTGTATTTCTAATGAAAACAAAATTAACAATTGAAAATGGTTTAACTTTTCTTGATGTATTTAGGTTTTCAAATCTCCGAACTGATTTAATGTCTCGTCCATTTATTGAGTTAAGTGCCATGGAATAATTTCTTGATGATAACCATGTTGGACTTTTGGAGTTGCTTGATGTAATGGAGGTGCTTTTGTATTTCTAATGAAAATATAATTAACAATTGAAAATGGCTTAACTTTTCTTGATTAACTTAGGTTTTGAAAACTTCAAATTGATTCAATGTCTAGTGAATTTATTGAGTTAAGTGGCATGGAATAATTCCTTGAATTCCAGAAGTAGTCAAGGAAATTTGCTTCAAATCAAATTATATTACTATTTTTGAGGTTAATAAAGTAATATTGGGAGATAATAAGGGTTTTACGGAATTCATCCCTTTATTTAATTGTAGTAGTCACAATTATATATTTAAACACTTATATAATAGGAAACCCTTAGCTTCAAATAATGTGTACTTCATTCAAAATTTATCATTAGATTTTTAGAAAAATAATTTTAACAATAATGCTTTCTCATCTAGTTGGTGCCATAAGTAATTTAGTCAAAAATCATGCTCAATTTATATTTAAGGTCATTGACAATTTTTTGGCTTTCCAATTTAATGATCATATGGCATTCTTTGTTAAATGCACCTAATATGCCATAATAAATGAGGAATACTACTATTGACATTTAAACATCTATTTCCCAAAAAATAACATTTTTTTATCTAATTATTGTCTTTGCATTGAGAAGAGAGAGGTGTTGTTATTGTCTTTGTATTTAAAAGAGAGAGGTGTTGTTTTAGGTTAGGATGAAAGAGATATGTCACCTACATCAAAATTCAATTCAAAAGTCTAATGTAAAAAAAGTAATAATAATAAAGAATAAAATATAACTTTTGTAATTTTAATTTATGGTAGTTGCATGTTTATTCTTGCTCCCGAAATTTCTTTGAAACAATTTTTAATGGAAATTTATAAATTTTACCTCAACCTCGAAGTTTGTTATGTTTAATATTTTTGTAATCATCAATTTTAATAGTGATATGAAATACAAATTATAGTACCAATTAGTAGTGGAAAGATTTATGCTAACTCTTTTCTCAACTATCTCAAAATTGAATGAAAGATAAAAAAAATATTCCATAAGTGGAAATTGTAAACCTTAGTCACCCTTTAGTAAGCAACGTAAATCAAGATAGAATTCATAAAGATATGAATATACAATATTGTAATTACACATTAGTGGTATTATTGATTCCATACAATGAAACAAATTAGAAAAAAGAGCTATCAAAGTACCTATATATATCCTATATATATATATTATATATATATATATATATATTTTATATCTATATATTATATTTATCATTCGAGAAGATTTTTTAAGAAAGATTTCTAGGTGTGTCGCTTGTATTTATGATTATACTCTAGTTATTTAATCATCCATTTTGGGCTTTTCATATATGGGGAATTTTATGTTTAATATACTATATAAGGGATTTTCACGTAATGATATTAGGTAAGGCTTACCAATATATGCCTATAATTTGAATCCCCAATTCATTTTCTCACCATAAAGTAAAAAAATTGCTAGTACAAGAATATGTGGTGGGTTACTAGAAATGTATTCAATTAATAAGGAGTTACTTTTTATTTTCATAATTTATATTTAGTTTGTGCTCACAAATAGGATCAATGTTTAACACTATGTTTATTAAACTCATGCATTCTTAGTGTGGCCTAGGAAGTATGTTATCAAAGCTTATGATGTTTTCATAAATTTTCATATAAACAATTATTCACATAAATTTTTAATATGTTTTATTATGATAGAATTTAGTTTAGATAACAAATAAATATTCCACAAGAATATTATCCATTGGGGTCAAGATGCTTCATTAGATCTCACAATAAAATTAGTACATGCTTCCTTATAAACAAAAAATTCCTTGTGCTTTCTGATACCTAATGGGATGTTCAGTATTAGATTATGTTCTAGCAAACCTAACTTTTATATGTGTTGTGGTAGCAAGGAGATGATGTGTTTTTTCCTCTCCTAATATATTTCATTAGTACTATACTTCAATAATTTGTATTTATCATTATTTAGTAATGTGCTCCATTGAAGTTTCTATGTTATTCCTAGGTCATACATTCACCCTTATTGAGGATAGTAATATAATTAAAAAAATCAAGTAGGGCTTGAATGTCATAAGAGACAAGTATAACATGTCATATTATGAACTTTAAGGATGAAATCAACCCTATAAATAATAATATATCAAATCCATTTACATTACCTTTTCCTATTATCATTGTCATGATTATACTGCCACCATCCATTTATCATAATGGACCCATCTAGTCCAATCAACTGTCATAATCTTACCTTTGGTTGTGCTTGCTCATGCACCCAACTTCATCTAAATCTTACATTACCTTTTAGGTACAACACATCTCTCCTCAAGCTCCATTAAGTTTCCCTTTTTCCCAAACAATTCCCAAGGCTCAAAACATAAAAGGCAAGACAACAAACAAACAAGAAGAAAACCATGAAGACCCATAACAACACTACTTCGAAAAAAAGTGGCACGATCATCCACTAGACAAAACAAAATTTCAAATCAAGCACGGAAAAGCAATAAAAGACAAAATTCAGAAGACTAAACACAAACACCATGACTCAATCCCCATGGTTCCTAAGGAAATCTCAACCTGATTTTTCTTCAAGATTTCATGGAAATTTTCTTTTCCATGCAATCCCCTATGTCATACTGCCATTAAAACATAACTTTTAGTGCAATAATAAACATAAAAATACACCATCTACCTCATTTTTTTGTGCCAAGAATGTTACCTTGCTACGGAACACGTCCATGCCATCTCTCAAGGGAATCCAATTATCTTGACAAATCCATCTATAACTAGAGACTAACTAATATAGGTATCAATTAAATGTTCATGAATCTAGCAGGTATCCACATAAGGTCAAACAAAATCAAGGTTAAGAAGACTCCCTATCTGTCAAGAACTCGTTCATTAGAATTAGGGTTTCCAAACATAGCCAAAGGAATTCTTACCCGATTCTTTTCATTTACCTTTACCTTGCTGCAACCGAGTCTTACTATATACTTTCACATCACCCAATTGTTAGTTATATAAACACATAAACCCTAATACCAAGAATGTTTCCTGCAACTACTCACACATGTCAAAGACATGTTCCAAATATCATGACAACCATACTATCAATTTGCAATCAACTTTCACAAACAATCATGTCATAATCCATAGTCAACTCATAGACATTAGACATAATTCTACAACTATCACCTAATACACTCAAGTACCTACAAACTATCTCAACACATATATGTTAGTACAATCATCTTAAAACAAAATCATTTGAACACATACACATATTAAGCAAGTCATCAATCATTCAACCACTTGCAAACATACCATGTTAACTAAATTAACTAGACGACATAATAGACACCAACATTAAACATCAATAAACAACATAATCAAGAATGAAGCACCAAGTATACTGCATAAGCAACCTCATACCTTAGTGTACTTAAGGGGAGGCTATCTTGTTTGCACAATCAATCTAGGTTAGCATGATACAACTTCACAACTTATCAACTCAAACATAAATCATGATATCCATAGCAATAACTAACTAACATGTTTACAGCATAAGCTTATAAGAATTTTTAATCCATGCATAACAATCACATATGTACGATTACTCTAGATTAGTACCACACAATGCAACACAATAAATCGACTCATACCTGAATATCGCAACCATAATCATCTACAGAGGTCAAACTAGGTTAACATGATATATATGACATTAAGATCTTTAATGCAATGAAAATAACCATCACACAGATGACCAATCCAAATTACAACATAAATATATCAATGAATTAACCCTAATCATCAAGTTTTAATAGCATATAACTACAATAAGCTACATATCATGCTCATAAACAACATATAATCCTAATCATCAAGTTATTTAACATAAAACGACAATGGAAATGAGTACAACCACATGTTAATATCATTCATGGCTATCTGACACATGTGCATATAACCACACTAATCATGAATGATACCATAACATAAAATACATGTTCATAAACCTAATTTATATAACCCTAATGTACATCACAATCCATTAACTAACATACCTACATGCCGAACACCCAAAGTCTATTGCTGCATCCTCATTATGATGATCTACATCTCTTGTTCTATCTCAGCCAACACATTAGCATCATAAAAAGCAATAACATCATGATGACCTAAATTGCATACAATGACTTCACAACGAATATTTGACCTACTATTCATGCATAACTATAATGAAGGCCATACATGCATAACAACTACAGATA
>APFE031621885.1:0-12371 GCA_000404065.3 Pinus taeda
GTATGGCATAAGAAAATAATATGAAGTGTTATCAACCAATTTCTCCTTATATTTATTTGTAGTCATCATTATGTTTTTAACCCTTTTGCATATATTGGGCCCTTCATTTTGAGCTTGTTGGAGCACGAATATTAGTTCAACACTAGGAATATGCCTCCTCCATTCGTTCTTAGTGTATTGTTTGGCTTTGAGAGTGTCATATTAGTCTTTTCTAACCAACATCCATACTTAGTGTATTGTTTGGCGTTCAAAGCATCAGATTAGTCATTTCTAACCAACATCCATATATTTTTTCTAGAATATTTCATTCCCTAGAATTTTTTGGTATTTTTTCTCAAAAATTATATAATAGAAAAGTTCTCGCATCACACATCAAACCAAAAGGATACAAAACAACACACACACACACTTCTATGTACAAGGTACAATCACAACTCAATCAAAACTATCATGTCAATGTCTGCCTATTTTGGACACAAGAAAAGGATTCTTGTACATGAACTCATGGAGGAGTTGAGGTACCATATGGTGTGCCATGATGGGGCCATGCCATACAAATTTTAACTATGAGACTCCTAAAGATTGATGATAACAAGGAAAACCTAGAATCATAGTGTTATTAGGAATAGCCAGAGGACATAAAAAGTGAGTGGTCTTGTGAGCTACTGTGGCTCCATGACAAGGACTATGAAGACATAAACAGGTGACAAGAAACTCATTGACTAGTATCAATGTCCTGTTTTTGTCCTATCTAGGCCATGCACTCACTCCCCATATTTGAGGATGTTTGCCCGATGGACCGATTGCCCGATCCATGAAATCCCTAGGACTAATGCACCTTCGCATTGTGATTGCTATTACTGCGATGAGTATTATTGCTACTAGCCCCCTGTTGCGGCTGCCCTCTTCCTCCCATAGGAAGAAGCATCACTAGATACCTCGAACAAGATGGGGTCCGAGAACAACGACTTATGACTAAATCTAATAATTTGTTGGTCTTTGCATACCCACTCCAGCTTAACAAGCCTAGTAAAGCTCAGGATTGAAAGAAAATATATTTAGTAAAAACCCTAACGCGAAGGGTTTGATAGTGAAACTGTGGACAAATCCACTGAAATAAAGATTGAAAGATAGGGGAGAAGGAGGCTAGCTCAAATCTATGGTCGAATCCCAATGACTTGAAGAAATTTCCATAGTAATGAATCTTCAATGTCCCAGACTGAGAAAAAGTTGAGTAAGCAATCTATAGAAGCCTTTGAGTTTGTTTTCATGGTTTCTTTAAGACTTTGTGATTTTCACTAATGAAAAGATATCAAGCATTCACCTGCTGCAATTAGTAACACTTTCGTTCAAAGTTCATCCAAGCAATTAATTTAGTTTTTATAGTTTAATGTTATTAAAGATCTATCCTTCACGGGTTGGATGACTATGGTGATATTTCTTCCCAGGGTCATTCTCTCTCAGGTTGGAAATGGGTATTGTGCTGGAATTAATAAGGCTTTGGTTCAAAGTTTATTCGAGCAATTAATTTTTAATTTTTTTGTTTATTTTAATGATGTTAAAAATCTACCTTTCACGGGTTGGATGACTGGTGATATTTCTACCTATGGTCATTCTCTCTCGGATCTTTTGGAAAAGGGTATTGTTGTGTGTTGGAGGTATTGGAGGCCAAACAAAGATGGAAGATACACTTATGTGAGTGGCCTAAAGAATATGATATATCTAATATGACCTAATGACCTCAAATATATCTAAGAACTGTATCCTTCTAACTCTCCCTCTCTCTCCCATGCTTTCCCACTCTCTATATCTCTCGCTACCTCCCTCTCCCTCTCTCTTCCTCACTCCCTCTCTCCTTCTCCCTTCCTCTCTCTCTATCTCTTCCTCTGCTTCTCTCTTTATCTACTACTCTTTCATGCCCACTCTCTCTTTATATCTTTATCTCTCTCTCTCCCTCTATACATATCCTTATCCCTCTCACTCCCTCTTTCTATCTCTCTATTCAGAGTTATTTTAGTACATGCACCATAATTCATACACTAGTGTTGAGCTCCAAAATTGTGTTTAAGCATAGATCTCTACTTAACCATGATGACAAATCATCAAACCACAATCAAGACTTATTAGTGCCCACAATGAATTGGGTTAACCCACACATTTCCCAAATCATCTAATTTATTCTCACTATGCTAATAATGGTCATATGCCAAAACCATTATTCAAAATTGACCTAATCTCTAGGTGTCTTCCTCCTATGCTATCCACATTGTGGGCCAATATCCCCTATATATGGCTCAACCGATATCCCCTATCCTCATTCTAGTTCTTGGGCTCAAAGTTGTGAGTACCACGACAAATAGAAAGATGATATTGAGCATAGATAAATGCATTAAGAAATAAATCTTAATGCATTGGGATTGTATTGTTTTGGATTAAAGATTCCTCTATGCATTTCATTATAGAAGTAGATATGTCCCTCCAAAGTTGCTTGAGCGTCTACTAAAAGAGGACCCAAAGTTTATCCTAATTCATGGAACAAGGTAGCAATCAACCTTAAGCATAGATCTACTAGTAGACACTAGATCAACTTTAGAGGGACATATCTACTTCTATAGTGAAACATGTAGGGGAATATTTAATCCAAAAGAATATGCTCTAAATGCATTAAGATTTATTGCTCAATGTATTAGGATGTTGTGGGTTGTCTCTTCCCTGTCTAGTTGAATTTTTGGATCCCCTTCTCCCCTTAAGATCCCTCCAACTGTGGTTAGAGTTCTTAGATGACTGTAAGGAGGAAGCCCCTTTCGGAAAGGGACATACAATTTGAAGGTGTCTAGCTTGTTGGGCCATACTGAGACCTTCTCCGAATACCAATAGACACCCCTTCTCATGCACCTTGGTGCATTTTGTTTTTTTCTCCCCCCCATTCTCTATGTGTGGTCTATCAGGTGTTGTTCGTCCTCTGCTGAATCATACTCATCCGAATCCGTTGCTCTAGTATCCTCAATACCAGGTTCCTGACGAGCGATGCCATCAAAATGTCCTGAAGTGCGAGCCATAGGCGCAGGTCACTAGCCTTGGGGGTCTGCTCCTGATGAGCATGCTACATTATTCCCAGTATTTATGACGCCATATGTATCAGTCCCATGAACTGTCGTGCCCCCAACCGCCACATAAGATGCTCCATGTACATTTGTCGTGAGACCCTGTTGTTTGAATTCCCAGTACTATAACTCCAATGGTGATGGTATATTTAGCACCGGTTGAGCCTAGTCCTCCTGTAGTTGAAGAAAGTTTGGATTTACCATCGAGCCCAGGTGGGAAAACCCTAGGGAATTTAGGGAAACCTTCACATCATCCATCTCTGAGGTAAATGCGTTGACCTGGACTTCTAGTTCATGGTGTATCACCGGTGAAACCCTAGTTTGGTGTTGATGTGGCCCCTCAACCCAAATTTGGGAAGCCTCCATAGAATGAGAAGAATAATCCAGAAGTTCCTCATCGATACAAAATGATGTTCACATGTACTCCATTATACTATCCCCGTGCGATGCTGTGCACAGCACCCTCTGAGAGACATTGGCCCAACTGAACAAAACATTCACCTCCACTATTTGATTCCCTTACTAGTTGACCGAGAAAACCCGTGAGAGCATAAGTTGCCAAATTGCCACAGATAAATATAAACCAGGTGTACTGACCCTTGTTTGCTAGCATTGTGACCATTCCCTCATGCTGTTATTGCTCCCAGGTGCAGGTGAAAGCCCATCTTCACACCAGAAAAAAACCTGGGGTTAAGCCGTCATGGAAATTCCTCTTGGATTCTTCCATATGATCTTCTGTAGACAAATTCCTTATTTCCATTTGATTTCTGTTCTATCTACAATTTCTTATCTAATATTGGAGCATCTCCATAGATTAGTTAGCCTTACTAAACCAAACATTTTATTAGAAATAATCATTAAACTTATAACATTACGACTTCACTGCACTTTTTGACCACACACAACTTATTTTTATGTCACCATAATTCACCTTTAATGTAACATAATTACATTGAAAAATCAACCAAAATCCCCTCAAATAATTTTCCCTACAGAAACAAGCACCATGTGATTAATAATTCTTTACCATAAGCAATACCTCCCTATTAAGCCAAAGAAAACAGTTACACATTTCATTTTATGGAATTTAATTCAAATTGAAAAACACAAAAGCATTTCATTTGATTTCCATTCAAGGTTTCACCGCATTTCTACATTTCAAATATCAAAACTTGTTCATTTCCATCGCATTCCAGGGTTTTTCAAATATCAAAATTTGTTCATTTCCCTCGTGTTCTAGGGAGGAAGGTCACCATATCATCCCATTATGTTTCTCAAAGATCAAAATTTATTCATTTCCCTCACATTGCAGGGTTTTTCCAAGGAAGAAAGAGGAAGGTCGCAACCATGTTATCGCAGGTTTGATTTGATACATTTGGTTGAATACAAGAAATTGGATTCTAGGTGCCTCCAATCGTGGTGGTTTCATTCTACAAAGGGATCTGAACAAGGTTCCTGACACTCCTGTGCGATGGCCCATCCCCAAGCCTCCATCACTCTTTGCAACTTTAAAATACTTCTAGACAAGTGCAAGAGGCACTCAAGAGGCTGTATGTACAAGATTCCACAGAGGACGATGGAGCTGAAGGTATGGGTTATGTGCCAAAGAAGACGACAGGTGTCTTTCCGACCCTGAAACCAGTGAAGAAATTAAGCAAAAAAGAGAGCAAAAATGCATTGATTAAGACAAGGAAATAAAATGTCCGAAGACTGTAGGAGGTCAACATCTAGATGCTCTGCCATAGGTGGATTGTGATGATCCAGTCGTCCCTATAAATGTCAGAGACACAAAAAAGGCCTCGGATTTGCCTATACCACAGGGTTCCGAGAGTTCCGGAGCAATGAAATTAGATGCCGAGGAAATGGATGTGAGCTGAGATAAGCAGGATCGAGGCTCTGTGCCAGAGGAGATGTTTCTAGAGGATACTAAACCCACTCAAGAGGTAGCTAACTACATTTTATTTTTATTGTTTAATTATAAGAATTGATGCAAGAAACTTGCCCATGAGTGACTTCCGTTGGTTTAGGTGATAATTCTAGATGGTAATTTTTCTACGAAAATCGCCCGGTGCTTTCCTGTTATGCCATTTAGGTGGCATGGACAATAGTGATAGTGAAGCCTGGTGGTTGGGTTAAACTATGCTAACCTCACTAGTGAACCAATGCCTGATTGGTGGCTTATGTAGAGTTTTTCACTTTTGAAATAACTAATAGCTTGCCATATGTCATTCAATAGAACGGTTTAGGTTGGATGTCGATATTCCCAAGTAAATTTTTGTTAAAACTATGATGGGAAATGAATGGGAGATTAGGTCTACCCCTGACCGATGGACTTCTCTACCCTGTGCTACATACCCATTTGATGACATGCAACATCGTTCAGATCAATGTCAGTAGAGGCGTGACTAGTATACCTCTTTTCCATTCAGTTCTTGTTCCTATTATCATTTCCATTCCTCTGTTGGGATTACACTTCTACAACACCACCAGTTTTTAAGTGCATGATATGTTCAGGGAGATGGGTGGGTTCAAGTTGCTTATTCGTCAAAATTCTACAGTCATGACTCTAGTTTTGTTTCGTTTCTAGTTACGTTTATGTTTCCTATTTCTAGTAAAGTAGGTTTTGTATCTCCAAAACTCAATTTTATAGTGGTAATGTACGCCGTCACTGAGGTGATTTATGCTTATAATTCGCCAGAAACCTTGAGTCCTATTTCTTGTTCTATTCACCATGTAGTCATGTCTCTTTTTTTGTTTATGTTTTACCCTTTTTGGTAAAATATGCTAGGCTGTGGATTGATATTTTAACAAGATGGGTTGCGAGCAACAAGTCCCTGCCCAAGAGCATGATGCCAAGAGAAAATACTGTTAATTCTTGCATCCAAAAAATGAAAACAATCCAACTCCATATCCCACAAATAGTCTTCTAATGGCATATTTAATCAAGTTCAGAAACATACAGTAAAACAAGTAAGTCTAACTCCATATCCCATAAACAGTCTTCCAATGTCTAATAGGAATTCCTTCTGTACAAGAGTAGAATATAAGTACATTGTACTCTTTCTTAGAAACCATATTTCCTGAGAGTAGATAATAGTCCTAAAGTTATGAACTATTAACTATCATTGTTCATAAAGTTTCTTTTGAAGAGAATAAAATTATATCAATAAATACGTAGAGAACAGAAACAATTCATCTCTTCCTCTGTTTCTTTCAACTAAAATCCAAATGGCATTTAACAAAATAGCTAACTAGATAAGCTAAACTTATTTTGACAGTAGGATTACAAATAAAGATAAGTATAGAGTTATACTTGAGCCCTGAGCTTTACCAGCTTGAAATCAAAATCATCTTTAAGAGCTTGAAATCGAATGACACTATCCAAGATGGATGGTTGAGGCATGACGCAAAATTTTCACCACCATAATACTACCCTATTCCCCTATACAGCACTCTGTTGTAATATCTAGCTCAACTAAACAAAAAGATACAAATACTTTAATTTTGAAAGAAGTCTAGTTAATTTTGGTCGAGTCACTATTCAACCATAACATCGAATTGGATCATTGCATCCTTTGGCCCCAGATTGTTTGGCACCACCTAATCTCTTTTCCAGGTATTGTTGATGATACTCTTCTGCTCTGTAAAACTTCTTTGCTGGCAGGATCTCTGTCATGATCTCTTTATGCAGTGACCTTTGGTGCCTTTCCATTGATTCCCATGCAGCTCTTTCCTGCTCAGCTGAATAGTAATATATGCCAGATCTGTACTGAGTTCCTTATCATTGCCTGGCAAATATATGCACACAGTGTTGACAATTCATGTATCTGATGCAATTTCTATACATCAACCAGATACAAGTGTCTTTATAATTTTTGCCTTCTATGGTTATGAAATAGGAAAACCACATCAAGATCTAATCATATTTTCTATAACCCACCCTGCACCCCTATAGCAGGATCCAATTATATTTTCCATACCCTGCTCTGCACCCGTATAGAAAGTATGTTAACAAGCCATTGAAATGAAAAGCATATCGTAGATACATTCCCAATTACCTGGATTTGGTTTTCTGGTTAAGGAACCATATGAATGTGTGAAAGGCTTTGAATTTCAGCTTTCAAAGAAGCCAGTGCTTCAAGCTGGCAAGTCTATTAGCATAGATATAAGTTAATTCCAAATTTATGAATATTAATTTTTAAAATACTAATAATAACATGTTTGATCATGTAGTTTTAAAAAAAATTATAATTTTTAAGGATTTTATATAGCTTTTAAAAAGATTCGGAGATTTTTAATGTAAAATATTTTTATCCTAGTCAAATAATTTTAGAAAATACAAAATTAATTTACGACTGAAATTTACACCTTAAAATTTCCCAAATTATGTGTTTACATTCATCGTTATTAAGCTGAATGGGGATCCTAACAAACATTTGAAAATAATATAATGAATCATGCAGTGATATATGAGACTAAAGACACCCTCAATGCCTGCACTCAGAATTCATTAGGAGTTTAGCTTTGAAGTGTAATTATAGAATATTAATGGGACTCCACTCCCAATTGCATCGCTTCAAACCAGAGAAATGAGGCCAGGTATACTAAAAACCGGTCTTTACTTAAAGCACTAGATATATATCACAGCCTGGAGCCTACAAATCTTTTGGAGCACATGAAATAGAATTCAAATACATTAAGAAGCTCAAATCTGATTTAGTCCGATATTTGAAATACAGAGAATTCTAATGGCTTCCATTTGTTTTTTTAACTAACTCATGCTTCTAAGGAAAGTTGATTTGTCATAAAAGTATGTACATGATTTTGACTAGTAATGAAAATTAAATTCCAGATCAATCTACTAATCTAAAATATGCAATACGATATAAAATAGATTTGGGAATTCTATTAGCTAAGTTGCTTCTTTAGAACATGAGAAATGAGAAAATGGTTAGCATGCATCTTCTGTCCACTCCAACTAGAATAAGAAACCAAAATGGTGGAGACTCCTTTGGCAATCGCATCGAAATAGGGGGTCATGTGGATGTTGACTAATTGTTTATAATTGCTAACAGTGTTATTCTCATCGATACCCTGGGTTGTTCCACCATTGCCCACAAAGTGCTTAGCACATGCTACAATATTTGACCTGAAAAACATCAATAAATCACATGGTTAGAAAACTATTTCAGGAAACTGTGGTACAATTGATTGATCAAAGAAATTCATATTCTAAGCGTGGATAAAGCAAAAGGTTTGCAGCTTAATGTCCAATTATATAGAAAACTGTGGTACAATTGAATCATTGATTGATCAAAGAAATTGATGTTCTAAGTAGGGATAAAACAAAACGTCTGAAACTTACTATCCAGCTACATATGGCACCCCCTTTGGAAAGATCCTACAAACCTGCTTACATCCAACAAGACATTCTAAACATTGAAAACTTGACTCTCATTTTTGAATGAACTTCCATCGAGCACATCCGTGTCAGAGTCTTACAGCAACACATGGAGAAAATGTGTATTGAATGCTAGTAGATCGAACTTCCAGAGCTGTGGTAGCTCCAATTCTTTTAACTAGATCGGGATCCCTATAGCCATAAAACATTGATTCAAATTGTTAGGAAAACTTTCTAGAATATTTTGATTTTGAGGGCAATAATCAGAAGCCAGAGTTCCCATGATATATTAAACATCAACGTTTTCACCCTGATTCTGTTACTATCCCAATTTAGTTACTCAAGATTTTGCCCATAATCATTCAGATAACCCTAGTTACTTTTCAAATCATGCCTCCTAACATTTTGCTTATTGTAATCAGAGTGGCCCTTGGCACTTTCCAAATCATAATACTACTTACGATGAAAAAATAATGCCTACGAATATAGGCCCAGGCTCTCTAGTAATGTCCAGAGATAAATGGTTTTCATGAAATATAGCGGACCACTCAACCTACTCATTTATTTAAATCATTAGCCATGACATTTTCTAGTTGCAAGGAAATGATGTGAAGAAAAAATGGAGTTGATACTCTACTTGCCTGGTAGCTCCAAGCCCAACATTGTGAGGGAAGATGGTAGCCCCATAGACATTGTTGTGACCATGAACAACATCAATCCCATATACACAACTGTTCTTAGATTAATAAGAACTTTTAGTCCCCAAAATCATAAAATTAAGTCTAGCTAGAATTATAGGCATGGCTTAGTCTATTACATCTTGGTAAGTGATATAAGGAAAAGTACAACGTAGTGAGTGATATAAGGCAAAGTATATGGTGCTACATTAAGGAATTGCACGTGAAGTTCTCAGATCACTCCTGCGTGTCATCTCCAAACTATATTATTATGCTGAGGGAAAAAACTCATATTTTGGAGGAGGTCTTAAATTGTTTTGATTTGAGAAGTGAGATAGAAATGGATTTAGGGTGGGGATTAATGGGAGGAAAAGGAAGATTTTATGAAATTTTAATGATTTTTTGCAAATGTATATCTTATTGTAGAGAGGCCAGAGAATGTTCTTACCATGTGGAATACTACTTTGAAGGTATCCACCACGAAAAAGAGGCCAACTATCCCTTTTACTCCCAATGCATTTTAAGCCCTAAAAACATTTTCCTGAAAGTATTTTTGTTAGGTACTTGTTACTGTGATTTGCTCATATAGCTAGATCCCATTTTACCATAACCCTTTAAATTCCTGTGGTAATATGATTGCTTTTTTCTTCCATCTGATTTGTCTCAAGTGCAAGATTCAAAGAAAGTTTTCAATCTTAATCAATTATTGAGAATGCTAACATCTAAATATAATGTAGTTCATTGTTTTTAATTAAATCGTGTGAAATCAACAATAGAAGTCCTAGTGCCCAACATGATTTTATGGCTTGATTGACAAATATAATAAAATGGAATAAAATAGATTACTTCCTCCAAAATTTGTGCCCTGACTCAACTAGTAGCTAGCAAGGACGTTTTTACTTTGCAAAATTGGAAAGTGTTCAACGTTGTAAGTTAATATATGTATCAAGTGTGCTATATATAAACTGCACACTCTAGGTATAATTACTTGTCAAGTATTATAGCCAGTAGTAAATACAATGGTATGGTTAACTAATTTACAAGTTACTTAATATTTATCCCCAGACAATAAAAACAAATGTGTGATTTGTTTAACCCATGAGTGAAAACGATTTCGATAGAACAACAAGGCTGCGATGCGGTGGCATACCTGCCCAATAAATAATTTATTTTCTTAAAAGATTATAGATGTTCTATACAATAAACCTATGTGAATATAGTCATGTTATCAAACCAAACAAATCAGCTCAGAATAATTTGATATTCAAAAGCAAAGATCATTTTCTTATACGTTCAAACATGTTCAAACTAGCCATCATTTTTATTCACTGAAATTTTTTGACACAATCAAAGCCATTACATCCCTTAACATTTATTTACAAGCTCTCCCAATGGATCATGTTCAGATTTTCTGAATAGCACAACTTTCTCAAGTTACTTTCTAATGCCCACATACATATATATATACCTCAAGGGTAGTTTAATGCCCACGTACACATATATATATATATACCTCAAGGGTAGTTTAATGCCCACATACACATATATATAGTTCAAAGGTAGTTTAGGAATAACTAATTAGTTCATTTCTCAAATAAAAATCTCGAAAAAAAAGAGCCCTGGGAAAGATATACTACAGGTAAGACAGGAAAATCATGGAAATAAATAGCATTGATGACAGTGTATACAAATAGGTACTGTTTTCACAAGAGTTTTTTTCATTCCTCAAATTGTGCTTGGGCCAGAAAACAAATTTTGGATGTAAATGTAGATGAGAACCTTCCTTTCTGAGAGCAAACCTAGATATTAAAGATATGAGTAAGAGGAAAGCAGTTGCATATAGTCGAACAGTGAAGCAGGCAATAAAACATTGATCCCCAGCCCCTGCGAGGCTTTTACAACAGTAATATTTGAATGCTTAAATGATTTGCACCTCCCATTTGTTCTTGGCCATTGAAAACACTATTGTTATATTGAAAAAAATGACTTTAATGCTACTTCACATTACTCACTCAAGGTTTATAAATTATCTATAAGATCTCTGCAATTACTCAGGTATGTTTTACATAATATGCAAATTTATTAAAAACACTGTGCAATGGGCTTTACATTGTTAATATGTAGTGTAGAATCTAGAAATTGCAAATTTATTATACAAACTGTGAAATGGGCTTTACATTGTTAATATGTAGTGTAATTTATTATACAAACTGTGCAATGGGCTTTACATTGTTAATATGTAGTGTAGAATCGAGAATAGGCAAATTACCTTGCCTCATTAGTGGAGGTCTAGAAGGAGTGATAAAATTTTGCTCTATTGTACTTAGTATCTGAAACAGAAAAACCAACCAAAAGAAAAGAGTGTATACAGACATGAATCATATCCTCTTCCTGAGAGAAACTAAGGCAGCAATAACCTCAGTACGTGATAGCACTAAGCTCTTTGGCATCCTTTATTAGGAGGTATCCTTTGACAAATAATTTCATACCTACTTCTTTTCGCCAGAAGTGAAAAAAAGAATTGACGAAATTGACCTCAAGCATACTTGCATTGAAGCTTCTAGATTGTGGATCAAAGCTGAAATCTGAATACAGTCCCAAACCCCTGAAAGCATGAAACCAAGCACCTAAAAACCCCAAGAAGACCTGCACACCAATGAAGTTGTGTGCACGAATCAAGCTGCCCATGAAGCAGAACAAAATGCCAGTCCTGCACCAACCTCTAGCATGATCTATAAAATCTACAATCCCTTAAAAGATGCTCCAAGGATTTTAAACGATGAAAAAAGGGGCACAAACTATCTGACTGCTTCATTTGGCATGGTGAACTTTGGAGGGAAACCCTTGAACTACCAACAGAACAAAGACCCACACCTTGTAGCTCAAATGGAGAGACTATACACTGTGATTGATAGATCCATCGAGAATCCAAGTTGAATACCTCATACCATATGAGGGAACAATCTCTACAAAAAAGGCCTTTTTGGCCTTTAACCTATGTTGCAAGAAACGTGGTATGGAGGTCTGTTTCCGTACGGAAACGGGTACAAAACGTGGAAACACGTTTGGTATGGTCGTGAAACGCGTTTCCGGCCGTATTGCCACGTTTCTCGAAACGGAAACGTGGCCAATACGGCCGGAAACACGTTTCAGAGCCGTACGACCCACGTTTCCTCATTAACTTGTGTT
>APFE031621890.1:1026-15368 GCA_000404065.3 Pinus taeda
TCTGACCATTGAACTTCTCAATCTCTATCTTTCCGCTGCTTGCCATCTTCTTTCACCGCCAGAATCGATCTCGCAGATCTCCCACTGAACAGGGTCTACCACAGGCCCGAGCGAAACCCCTCAGCAACAAAGGCGTCCCCTTGAAGCCAAAACAATTCTGATACCAAATGTAGGTTTTAACCCTGTATAGAAATTACCTGCATACGAATTCTAAGTCACACGAAAAATAAAAATGCGAGAGCATAACACATAAAACACATATACACAGAGATTTCCCATTGGATCCCAAAACGGGGACTACCAACTTGATTTTTCATTATGTTCCTTTCAATGTTACAATACATATTTATACATGCCGAAGCATCTAATACCATGGACCGAAAAAACCATCGCGTCCAAAACCATGGACCGAAAACCATCGCGTCCAAAAAACATGTGCGAAAATCATGCACAAAACCATAGGTGGGTCCGCCCAACCTAACATACGATCCAAAACCAAAATTTTCCGGGGTGCTGCCCCGGACCCCATAAAGTGGGGTTACGGGTACCCCTCAAACCCCCTGTTAACTATGTGGAAAGAATATAACACAACCCAACAAAAATTCTGCAAGAATTTCTACATGATGGTGGATTGTGTTGAGAAGATGTTCTCAACACTTGAAAAACTTGAGAGTGCAGGGGAAAAAGCTCCAGAAGGACAAGGTTTAGTGCACGAAGATGATGGAGGAGATCCACCTCCTTCTCTTCCAGCAAGTGAAAGTTCTTTTTCCTCTTCTTCTCACCATTATCATAGGAATACAGGCAACACATCCAAAAATCGTTTCTTTAAGTTAAATGTAAAATTTGATCTACCTATGTTTAATGGTGAAAGTAATGCAAAGAAGCTAAACAACTGGATTAGGCAAATCAAAGTTTACTGCAAGGTTCAGCAGATCGAGGAGGACAAGGCAAAAATCCAGTTGGCCTCCCTTCAGCTGAATGGCACCACTCTCGTATGGTGCGAGAGCAAATTGCGAAGCGGTAAGAGGATGGGTAATCTTCTTTCCTCATGGCCTAGTTTCATTTCTGCATTAAAGGAACAATTTTATACCTTGGGTTATAAGAAAAAAGCCTTAATGGATTGGTAATACTTAAGGCAAGGTAGAGGTCAGGACGTTCAAAGCTTTATAGAGGAATTTAGAAAACAAGCACTAAACTTGGGCATATCATTAGATTCACCTGAAGTGGTAACTAAGTATATTAGATCATTACATAGTTACATTAGACATTCGTTGTTAATGTTTGAGCCTACTACCATTGACTTAGCCAATGTAAAGGCCATTCATCTGGAAGACAGGGGAACACATGAGTGAGATGACCACCCAAAGAGAACTACAACAACCAAGAGAAGGGGAGAAAAGCCCTCTTGTACACATTGTAAGAAAGAGCGGCATGATGAAGAAAATTGTTGGAAGCTGCACCCTGAGCTGAGACCTGAAAGGAACAATAGAAAGGGAAAGCAGAAGGTTGTCACCACCATATAGCAAAACCAAGATTCCGAGTCAGAGGAAGATGAGAAGGTCACAACTGCTGGATTGGCATGAGGTAGGCCCATTGACTTGGGGTCCGATTTCAGCAATGAAACAATGTTTGAAGCCCTTTGGATCACGGTAGGAGGACCCATAGATTTGGAGTCTGATTCCAACAATGAATCAAGGATTCCAACAGACAGAACGAAAAGGGAACCCCCCGCAGTAGGACTCCAAGAACTTGAGGAGATCAACCACTGCATCCAAGCAGAGAATTCTAAGCTAAGTAGGCTTCTACATGAGGCAAGGGAATAAAAAAAAAGATTACTACGCCAGTTGCAAGCCAACGATGAGGCCTTGGAAAAGCTACAGCAGTGCTATCCAGAGGTAAAAAGTGACTCTTCGATTTCATAGGATTTTCATGATGATGAATTCGTTGCCTTTGAAAAACATACTATAGGGATTGGATCCAAACTATTAAAGAATATGGCATATCAAGGAAAGGGCCTCAGCATCGAAGGCCAAAGCATCGTAAACCCTATCGAAGTCAAGGAATTGTCGCATCGTGCAGGACTCGGATACACCAGAAGGGAGGCGGGAGAAAGCTCCAATACAGCTAGTAACTAGCCAACGACAGATGATGAAATTCCTTCCTCACAGTCCAACGATAGTGAGGGCCCCATGTACACTTATCAGAGGAACACCAAGGGAAAGCGCCCCAAGGTAGCCCCAAAAGTTTGGAGGAAAAATAATCATTGTAGTCAGTGCAACAAAGAGGGACACCAAAAAACCACGTGTCCGATGCTCCATGCTCTGGGAACATCGCTAGAAGAGCTGAAAGGTGAACATGTTCAACAAATAAATCCACCCCATTCAAGGTGGTCCACTCTATTAAGTTCGTTTTTTTAAAGGTAGTAGTAGCTTGTTAGGGCCACCATTGTAAATCATACGTTGCAAGTAAATGTAAAAGTGATGGTGTGTTTCCCATCACTTCAAAATGCAACGATGATATTTTGGCCTTTCCTTATTAGTAATTGAGGTATTGATTACTTTTTATGTAATCCTTGGCCAATGAGTGTGTGTTATAAACTCTTGGCAAGGAAGGGTTGTTGAGTCATGTGTGGTGTGCATGATTGCAAAAGATGTACCATTTTTGCGTGCAGATTTGGAAATGTGGATTGCAAAGGACACAAATAGTGTGTTAAGTGCAAATGCTTTTGGAGGACCAAAAGCTCCTCAATGGGGAGGATTGATCCAAGTGGCTCCAGACAGGGAAAAGCCCCATAGGACTCGAAAAGGGTCAAAAATCAAAGCTTTTGGATTTTTCTTGAACTAGGTTCATGTTGAATATCTCATCGTCATGATTGCAGCGGTGCAAACGGTTTGTCAAACCGAGTCCGTATGCGAAAGTTAGGAGTAATCAAAGTTCAGGGTTGACTTGGGTGACTAGGCACACTTAAGGAGGCAGCAATTTGGACAAAATCCGGCCACTAGATTCCAGCCAACCTGGGCCTGATTCTAGGCGATTTTCTAGCCTACTTAAAATGACTCCTTCGGTACATTTTCTGAATTTTCAAAATAACCATGGTTTTTATTAAAACAATATATATATATATATTTTTGGGGTGGCGGGCCACCAACCCTGCAACCCCCCCAACAACCAAAACAAGATTTTAATTATGAACTATCCCTCCCTCACCCACCATAACCATAGCTTGCATTTATAGTGGGGTGGGCGACCATGACCCTGCCACCCCGGAGCTCTCACAACATGTTAACAATGGGGGCGCGGGTTGTCAACCCCACCGCCCTCTCCACCATCCTTTTACACATAACCTCCGGTGGTAAATGGGGTGCGGCAACCCAAAACAATGCCCCCCCCAACCTTAAAACATAAAAATATAATATGTGGGTTAATGTGGGAAGGGTCGTATTTGATCCCTCGACCCCTCCTCAACTTTTGCTAAAGTTACCAACGCGCACAACGGTCCTCCTTTGGACTATCCACCTGCAAAATTGTATTTAAACCTTCATTCATTTGAGCTCCCAAAGGCAATCAGGAGTGGGCACCCATTTCTATGCAGATGGAACTATGAGCAGTGTAGAGAGGGGGCCTGAACCATGATCTGAGTAATTTCTCCAGGGTGCCAGATTTTCACTTTGTCAGTTCTTGACAAATTTTATATGGTTTCAGCATTTCTTGACGCCACGAAATCAACAGTGTTGTCTATTTCTCTGTTAGAGATCTACGATTTTTTGGGTTTCTTCAATTTTGGAGGTATAAGGTCATCATTTTGACTTTGGATGTACTTTCATTATTTTGCCATCTACTGAAAACAAGGCATCCCCACTAATTCATTCTCTATTCCATTATTTTCATAAATAAATGTCCCAAAAATTCCATTTTGCCTTTCCAAATCCTTTTCCATTACCTTTTCCAATTTCCTTTAGCCATAATAACTGAAATGAATGCCCACTAGGATGTCTTTCTCACCATTCAACTTGGAATACATGTCCCATCAACTGTGGTCTCATATATATATATATATATATATTATATTTTTAACCAGGTTTGTTACAGGTAGGATCTCATATCCTCAGTGAATGTCTTCTCATGTGGTGTGCACTTGGCTTTAATTAGTTAACTCTAGTGCTTGCATGTGGTGCATCTAAACATTACCATAACATAAAACACACTTAGCTTTAGTTAGCTTTAATAAGCCTTATTTGTTGCATGTACAACTAAGCTTAACTTAGTTTCTTTTTATATTGATACTCAAATAAATATTGAGTAATCAAATTCATTCTCTATTCTAATTTTCTTTTTCAATTCTTGCAAGTTTGTACCATTATTCTTTAGCTAGATCTGTATTTGTGCTTTAATACTTTTATACCCCCACTTACAAAGGGAACTCTTCCCAAAATCAAAAGGCTTGGGAGGCATCATCTTCATTTTCATCATCCAAATTGAAGAACAATACGACTATGACAATGAGAAGGCCAAAAAACCATCTTGATCTTGGACGAATAATCCAGTGGATCAGACATCACACATTAATAAGTTTTTGGTGAACATGATAGTTGCACGAAGTATTGGTCTCCTCCGTGCATTACTCTCCAAAGATGCCACCTTGGACGATGCGATTAAAGCCACCCTTTTTCTCTATGCGAATGAAGGGTGTAAACCTCTTCTCAAGAATGATCCCACTTCCTTTAGACTCTATTATTCACAATTCAACATAATTTGTAAGTACCCTACTTTTTTTTAGTCGTGTAAACTGCATTGAATTTTAGATATCTAATGTCCCTACTATCCCAATTTAAGAGAAATTGTGGATGTACCTAAAATCTAGGTTATTGTGTTTGGTATACACACATTGCTTTATGGGTTATGAGATTAATTAATTCCATTCTATTTGATTAAAGTAAATAAACAATTTTGGCTCTTTTATTTGAGTAAATGAATAATTCATCAATTGGATTTCATCGTTAGAGGGTTTGAATCTAGGTGATAAGGTCACGGACTTGGGTTCCCACACATTCTTCCTTTGTTGGAAGGAGACGTCAAATGAGAGGTGTGGAGTAAGCATCCATGGTCAAGAAACCACTATTACCACCCATTCATCCTCATCTTCATGTGGAATAGGGATTCAGAGCATCACGAGAATAACAGAGACATGATACAACATACTTATGGGTTGCCTACTATCATCCCCTTAATCATAATGTCATGTAAAATACGGATAGGGATTTGGTTGGGAAAGTTTCTATGTCACAAGTCAAAAAACAAAATTAAAACAAGTGTAAAATGCAACGTCGCTACTTAGTACCTTCTTCTTATGTAAAAAGTAATTGATAGTAGAATAATCTTCATGAGAATAGTTATAGGGTATTATAATATAGAGTTTGAATAATCGAATTATTTTATGAAAATTAAAAATTATCAGACAAGATAATATGCCTATCTGTCATGGTGATCGGAGCTCTGCAACCCTAATGGCCAGGTGGCCATGGGATAATTGATGCTATGTTCCAAAAAACTGCAGACTGTTGAAAAGCTGCAGACCCAAGAGACCAAAATAGAGAGGAATGACAGAGGAGGAGAGGGGGAGATATCCCCTCCTATCAAGATGCAGTGGCAAGGGAACCCTGCCAAGAAATCAAAAATCAAAAACCAGAGGGAGAAACAAATAGAATGTTAGGGCCGGTCCTTGGAGTGAGATGGCAGGCAGGCAGTAGAGGCAAATGTTTACCATGTACAAAGGAGAAACCAAGATTCATCATACCGATGAACAAACTGGAGTGATACAGAAGCTATATGAAAGACCATGTGCTAATATGTAAGTTCATAGGAGTATGGTTGAGAGAAAAGGACCTCACCAAATGGATTTAGCAAAAATGGTAGCCTCGAGGCCACATTGAGCTCAAGATGGGAGCGAGAGGCTTCTTCACAGTAATATTCTCTAACCTACAAGACAAAGAAAAGGTATTTTAAAATGGTCCATACTTTCATTATAATGCAGGTTTTTTTATGAGATACTGGGAAGAATGCTATGACCCAGATAAAGAAAACATTTTGGCAGCCCCGGTGTGGGTTAGGTTATTTTGCCTCCCGATGGACTTCTGGGACATAGAGATTCTAGAGAGCATAGGAAACACGATAGGAAGATTCGTCAAAATAGTAGAAATGACAAAAAAAGGCAAATATACCTCATATGCCAGAATATGTGTATATATGAATATAGTTGAACCCATCCCAGACACAGTAGAACTAGAGTACCATGAAGAGGTCTAGAAGCAAACCATGGACTATGAACATATCGCATTCAGATGCAAAAGATGCCATGAGTATGGAAACCTATTTAAGGAGTGCCCCCTGAATATAGAAGAGGGAGAGAACATACATAAATATCAGATGAAAAATCAAGAAGACAAGGACGGGTTAAAAGAAAACAAGCAAGAGCGAACACTAGCGGGGGGGAAAGAACAACAAACTCTCAGCCAATTCGAACAAACAACTTTGATGTACTCCAAGAATAAGAAGAAGAAGATAACGAGATGCAAACAATGGACTATCAGGGAGAAAAAGGAAAGGAAAGCAGCTCGGATCAAGGAAAACTAAAATCTAAGAGGAAAGCCCAAAGCGAGCCAATAGAAAAGGAGGATAAGGGAGACAACGAGAAGATGGACACTACAATGGAAATAGATACAAGTAGGGGAGAATAACTAAGCATGGAAGAAGAGGTGCTGAGGAAATTATTGAATGAATGGAGACATCTAGATGAGCGATTCATTCCAGAAGACCAAAAACGACTATACAGAGAAACATTCCAGCAGTATCAAGTTAAACAAGGGCAGGGGAAGGTGGAGATGGAAAAACAACTGGGGTTGCAACAGGATAGCACTGAAGATTACCCAAATAAAAGGAAAGGTGGAAATAAAAGAGGTCGAAGAAACCTACAGGAATCTATACAGATTATGGGAGAAATGCTAGTGAACACAAGGAGGGTAGTACCACTATCGACGGTATTTCAACAAATAAACCAAGTAACCCAATGATAATTACATCCTGGCATATAAGAGGCCTTAATAGCAGAGTTAAACAGAGACACTTAATGGAAAGGTTAAGAAAATAAAAACCTCAACTCGTGTTGCTACAAGAAACAAAAATCATAGGAGGAAGAATGGAGGAAATACTAAACAAAATAAAACCAAGGTACGAATGCATGACCATAGAAGCGAAAGGCAGAGTGGGTGGTATAGCAATACTGTGGAACCCAACAGAAGTCACAGTAGACTATTGGGTGGGCATGAAACGAATCCTCATGAGGTGGTTTAGGCAAATTGGAAATAGAGAATGGTTTCTAGTCTCTGCAGTATATGGTCCTCACATTCTAGTTGAGAAAAGAAACTTCCTTAAACAAATACAGAAGGTAGGAAAACTTCATGAGGAGAAACTCTAGTTGATAGCAAGGGACTTCAATTTGACAACATCAACAGAGGAGAAAAGAGGAGGACTACAAAGAGAGAGCAGAAATGGAGAGTTATAGGGATCTGCAAGAACTCAAATTGGTAGACATTCCAACTATAAATGAAAAATATAAATGGAACAACAGAAGGGGAGGGAGCGGATAGATAGCCTCTAGGCTTGATAGATTCTTGGCAACAGAACACTTCATTAGCAAGGACATATTATATGAAGCTTCAATTCTTCCTTGACTAGGGTCAGATCACTGGCCTATTAAACTAGAAATAGAAATGAATCAAAGAAACAAGAACATACCCTTTCAGTTTGAGGCATTTTGGCTAAGAGAACCCACCTTCATAGACAAAATGAAGGAATGGTGGAAAGGGAATGAGAATGAGATAGGAGGAAGAAACTACATGCACACCTTTCAACTCAGACTAAAATATTTAAAAGGGAAGATAAAGAAATGGAACAAGGAAGAATTCAGCAACATACAGAAGGATCAGGAGATAATCCAAACAAAGATGAAGTAAATGCAACAGAAAATAATAGAGGAGGGAAGAAGTGAAGAACTCACAGAAGAGGAAGGGTTGCTGATTAACAAATTGGGAGAAAGGACAACAAGAGGAAATCCTATGGAAACAAAAATCAAGAATCCAATGGTTAAAAGAAGGAGAAATAAATACAAAGTTCTTCCACAAAGCGATGATACAACACAGGCAGTAGAAAAAAATATTCTCCCTAATGGATCAGCAAGGCAACCAGCTCACCCAAAAGGAAGAAATGGAGACTCTGTTAGTTCAACACTTCAAAGGGCTCCTGACAGAACCAAACATTAGAAGGAGGGATAACATTAATAAAATCACTCAACATATCCCCAATTTGGTGAGCATAGACCAAAACCTGGCGCTATTAAGTGAATAACTAAAATAGAGGTGGAGGAGGTAATTAGGAATATGGCACAAAACAAAGCACCAGGGCCTGACGGATTCACTGTTGAATTCTTCCAAGCGACAAGGGCATTCCTAAGTGAAGACATAGTTAAACTAGTGGAGGAGTCCAGATGTACCAAAAGAATGCACCCAACCGTGAATTCAACATTTCTAGCCCTGATCCTCAAGACATAACATACAGAAGAACTGCAAGGGTTCCGACCAATAGCACTCTGCAATTTCATATACAAAATCTTGGCCACAATAATGGTCAACCGGTTAAAACCCATACTACCTGGTTTGATATTTCAAGAGCAAACATGGTTTGTTAATGACATAGTGGTGGCACAGGAAGCAATTCACTCCTTAAAAAAATAAAAAACAAAAGGAATGCTGGTAAAATTAGATTGGGCCAAAGCATATGATAGATTGAACTGGGAGTATCTACAAAAAATATTAAAGGCATTTGGCTTCGATGAAAGATGGATAAGTTGGGCAATGTCAATGGTAACCACCCCAGTTTTGTCAATTATGCTCAACGGATCCCCTATAGAGACATTCAACACAACCAAAGGGCTCAGGCATGGTGACCCGCTATCCCCCTTCTTGTTTATTATAGTGGTGGAAGGCCTAGGAAGATACATAAAAGCAAAAGTATGCAGTGAGAAATATATGGGCCTAAGACTATGGGGGAATGACCTTCCACTAACCCACTAGCAATTCGTAGATGACATAATGTTATATAGATAGGCATCGCTTAAGGAAGCCAGGAAAATTATGGAAATCCTCACAAACTTCACTAGTGCCTTAGGGACGAAGATAAACAAAGAGAAGTTTGATATCTTCTTCTTCAACACCCTAGCACCATCTCAAGCCTTCCTAGCAAGAGCCATGGGATTCAGAATATGGAATTTTCCTATGAAGTATCTAGGAATCCAACGAAATGACTAGCAGAACAGAGTGGATAATTGGAAAATCTTGCTAGAAAAGATCCAAAGGAAAATGCAAAACTGACATTCAGAACTTTGAACATTCCAAGTCGCATAATACTGCTAAGGTCAGTGTTACAATCCATTCTGATATACCAACTAACTAGTCAAGCGACCCCTAAAACAGTATGCCAGAAAATGGTAGACATGTTCAAAAAATTCTTATGACAAGGACCTAGTACGGTTAAGAAATGGGTGCTTCTTTCTTGGAGTTGGCTTAGAAAAGAACTAAAATAAGGAGGCCTTGGACTCTGTGACCCATACATTCTGAATCAGGTAATGGGAGAAAAGTTGTGGTGGAGATGGATACAGGGGGGTAGACCTTTGGAAACAATTATGGGAGAGGAAGTATGACATGCCTAGGTCTATTGAAGGAAAGCTGAGAAGCCAAAACGATAAGAAAGGCTTCGCAATATGGAACCTAGCCAGTGTTAATAGGGATCTGATCAGAATCCATAGCTTTTGGGAAATCAGAAGAGGTGACAAAGCCAACTTCTGGGAAGAAGCATGGCAACAGAGAGAAAAATTAAACAGCCAACCGCAACTACCAGAAATTTACCAATTCACAGACCTCCATGGGGAACACAGTGAAAACTTTTGGTGCATAGACCCAGGATAATACTAGAGAAAGTGGAAACAAAAAGAGGATTGGCCAGGAGCACCATAAACACCCCAATGGAATCTATTTGAGAAGGAAATGGCAACCAAGAAAATAGCGAAAAAATAAGGACCGGACATTCTAAAATGGGGCTATAGGATCAAAGGAATGTTTACAATTGGAGAAGGTTATAAATTAAAAGCATAACACCCGAGATATCAAGAAACAAATAAATGGGAAAGCATATGGAAGGAAAAAACATGGTCGAAGATCACCTTCTTTATTGGATCCTGAGACATGGGTGAGCATTAACATGGGACCAATTGCAAAAAAAAGGAATGCAAGGCCCATCGATATGTGTCCTATGTCGAGAACAGGAGGAGACAATGGAGCTCCTCACCAATTCTTGTAAATATAGCAACAACCTATGGAAACAACACCATCATTTTTTTAATATCAATGACAGGAACCCTAATAACATGCAGACAACAATAGAAAACTGGAGGAAAAAGCTATACCAAAACACAATCCTGAACCGTGCTTGGAGACTCTCGCTAGGATTTGTCCTGTTGAATATATGGAAAGAACGAAATAAGTTGATCTTCAAGGATGAAGGAAGAGCGAAAACATATAAAAGGATCCATATAATCCAAAATATCTGTGAGACTATTCTGACAGAGAAATGGTTTGAGGAAGACTAGAAAACTAACCCAAGGGAAGAAAAGATAATGACTTCCCTGAACTTAAAACCAAGCATGTTGCATACATCTGCATGGACGCACCACACCACTAAAGTAGAGGAAGCAACCGAATTCAAGAGACCGCATAAGGAATTCATCAAACTAAACTTCGATGGTGCTACAAAAGGAAACCCTGGTGAGGCGGGGACAAGAGGATTATTTAGAGATGACAGGGGAAAGACACTTAGAGTTTACGTGATGCACTGTGGCAACGCAACAAATAACGAAGCTGAGCTTCATGCCTTGAAAGAAGGGCTGGAAATCATGATGAGAGAGAAATATCAAAAGTTATAGGCAGAAGACGATTCAAAAATGGCGATTAAAATGGTAAAACAACTACAACAAGGAACTCAGTGGGAGAAGATCAGCCAAAACTGGAGAATGGCATGGCTGGTTCAGGAAATTAGTAAACTAATTAGACAGATAGACTACATCCTCCCTCCACATGTACGAAGGAAAGGCAATGCGACAATGGATAACCTGGCGAATTGGGGAAGCAACCAAGTAGGCAGAATTTTAGACATAGAAGTGGAAGAACTATATGAGATGGAGGAGATGGAAAACTTAGTGATAATCCTAGAAAAAGACAAGGAAGAGGAGGAGAACCCCCAATTGGGGTGTAGAACGGTGGATGAAGTGAGTCAGGGGAGATGGGACTAGGAAGAAGGAGGCAGCGCCCAAGCAAGTGAAATGACAAGAATGGGAAGTGGAGGGAGAGGACAAGGGAAGGGCATGTGGATGGACAGGGCAGGGAAGGAACAGACCCCGAGAAAAGGTCAGTGGAGTTGGGAAAGGGTGACAACGAGGATGGCAGGGGGGCCAACGGGAGTGTGGGCAGGATGATGCCAGCAAGTGGTAGGACGAGGGAAGAGGACATACGAAAAGAGCAGTCGGGAGTAAGTGCGCATTAATGAGAGACAGTGTGAGACATGACGAAGGGTCACCATCCCAAGGTGACGACGTAGGGATCAGGGAGGGGAGTAATCATGATAGACAGGTGGACGAAAAGGGGAAGGACAGGAAGGGGAGGGGAATAAAACATAAAGGAAAAAAGACTATAGGTAGTTGCATGCAGAAGGAGGAGACGAGAACCGGAGAGAAGAAAGGTGGCTGAAGAACAATGTCACTGCTCGTGGATAGAAGTGGAAGCTCTACAAGCCGGTATGTCGCTTCTTTAGCCCTTAATATCTCAAGTTTTAGGATGAATTTCTGGATAAATCTAGGAAATCTGGGTAGGATAGGAAGTGTTCCAAGCAGGGAGGAACCCAGGAGTTCCTGGGACCCTAGATGGACGAAAATGGTAGAATTTGCAATGTAAACTCTGGTGATTAAGCTAGAGCCAAGAGAAAAGGGAGAAAGTAGAAGAATGTTGAGTAATTCGAGTCAGGAAACCAAGGTAGGGAAGCTGATTATGACCAAGTGGTGCATCTGGCCAGGAGAGGAGGGGGTAGGAACCAGGAAAGGAGAGGTCGCAACCATGGTTCCCCCAAGAAATGATAGGCAAGAGAGTGACGTCACAATGATACCTATTGAAGACACCTTGGACAAACTGAGGGAAAAACTGAAGAGACACACAGAGTAAAGAGAATAGAGGAAAAAAGTAAACGGAAAAAAAAAAAAAAAAAAAAAATAAAAATAAAAAATAAAAATCCACCTGGGATAGAGGAGAATAAGGCCAGGGTTCTGATGTTTCGACTCCTGAAGAACATCCACATGTCCAAGCCTTCCTGCGACGAAAGAAACAGAAACCATCCTATCCTGGTGGTGGTCCCAAGCGGATGCCCCTGTCGCGCTGTCTGAGTGACGAATGCTATCGTGAGGAAAACATGAAGATAAAAGAAGAAAGAACTAGAAGAACCCAAATCCAAAAGATGAGATGAGAAAAATTAAAAGAAACCATGAAAAACCTTAACTCCGGCCCTAATAGGGATAACAAACACGACATAGATAAATGGGAAATTGTTTGGTTGTCTGCACATTTTCAAATTGATAATTGTTATGGTTATGTGATAGGTCTCATCTCAAACTATGCCTAGTACAGTGAGGAGGATAGCAAAAAGAAAGCAGCAACCAGCAACAACTACGAAGATAACATGGCATGAGATGGAAAAGAGGCGAGAAGGAAGGGTAAGAGGGACACAAGAAAAAAAATGGTAGAAGGGGCAAGTGACGCAAACAAAGAGCAAAGAAAGAGAGGGAGAAAGACTGGATGCGAACACATGAAAACCCTCATAGACGCCTACATGGTAGGGAACCCATCGGAAGTCAGAGCTCAAATAGCATGATGGGAGAGTGAACTGAACGACGACATAAGGAACCAAGACATTCCCATGGAGGAATGGGAGAGCATGGTTTCGGACCGAGGGAACTCCCGAGGATGACGCTCTCTCTTCAGACAGACAATACAACACTATTGGGTCATGAAGAATGTGGTGGCCTGGGCTATGACTCTCAACCAAGAACACGCAAAAAACAGAGGATCGGAGGTAAAAGAGGACAACAAGGAAAAGGATCCGGTCAGGGCAGAACTCCTAAGGGAGATTGCAACAATCCAGATACAAACTTACATAAATAACTTGGCATTGGGGAGAATTGAACAAACACTACAAGACATGAAGAGGAGCAAGATAATATTAATATATAGTAAAATAAAAAACATTAATATATTTTTTAATTTTACTAAAAAAGATAATATTAAAAAAGTACAGTTTAAATTTACAATTCTAAATAAAATAATTAAGAGAGCAAGTAAATTAATATATAGTAAAAATAAAAAAAATATTTAATATATTTTTTAATTTTACTAAAAAGATATATTAAAAATACAGTTTAAATTTACAATTCTGAAATAAAATAATATTTATGTTCTGTAATGAAATTATTTGTCATTTTATACCTTATTTAATATATTATATTATAATAAATTTAATGATTAATTACAGTATAATTATAAAAATTAATATAATTGTAATTTTAAATATTAAGATAAAAGTTTAATATATTCAAAATTCGACAGGTGAATGACTCTTTACTAGATGTGAATCTTCGAGAACCCTAAAACCGAAAGTCACCTTAGTTAATTAATTAATGCGATGAGGGGTAACTAGAAATTATATCATATTTTTTGTAATAGGTAATTGCAATTGCTTTCCTTACAGTTGGAAAATTACTTAATTAATTAATTAATTAATTCCATGAGGGGTAAGTAGACATTATATCATATTTTTTGTAATAGGTAATTGGAATTGCTTTCCTTATAGTTAGTTGGAAAATTACTTTATTTGATAGGTGAGAATTTCAAGTACAATTGCACCCGAAAATTATTTTATTTGATAGGTGAGAATTTCAACTACAACTGCACCCTCTTCAACTTGCAGAGACTAATCCCTCTTTTGCCATCGCCAACTGACACATTTGGGACTCTCAGGCTAACGCGTGTGGGACCGCAATATTTATGTGAAAACAATATTATTTAAATGGATAATTTTAAGTTAATAATGCAAATCAGTGGGAAAATTGAAAGGAAATATTGAATTAAAATGATTTTCATAATATTAAAGTAATACATTTTCAGTTTCTTAAGATTAGAAAATTAAATAATTCATAA
>APFE031621890.1:15889-25975 GCA_000404065.3 Pinus taeda
CATAATAATAATAATTATTTAAAATAAAGTTATAATTTAGTTATTTTTTATGAATATTTTTGTTTTAGTGCTTTGATGTTTATTATGGATTGATGTTCTAGTAAATGTTTGAGGTTTACTGTGAGTGTAGCATGTGTTTTTTTGCGAATAAAATTTTGGTTCATTATTTCTTTTAATAAAATCAATCGTAAAAAACCATCTTAAATGCCTATATTTACAATGACTTAATAAAAAATTGAAAATAGAATATGGACCTAGCTTAGACGTGTGCATTTTATGATATATCTTTATTTAGTGATTGAAATGAGTGATCTAATTTTGTTTTCACAATTCTATAATTGATGATGATGATGATTAACGTCCACTAAGACCAATGTGGTCTATCAGACCTCAAGAGAAGAGAGTCTAATTGTCATTCTTCAAAATATTGTTTATGTGGTCGAAGAGTAGGGAAAGAAGTGTTCCAAGATCACTATAGTTCGGATGACTTAATAAGTCAAGAAGATTGGAGGTGTCATTGATGATAGGAAATTAAGGGTGGATGTGGGCAGGAGCCAAGCAGTCTAAAAGGAAGTGGTTTTCATCTTCCACCTTCTTAGTATCATAGATCTCACAACTTCTACGTCCCAAGGAGTCTTGGGAGTAGACCATCGCTCGGTCTCACTCTGAAGCTCATGAGAGTTAGTTCTAATCCTAGAGATGTTCATTTTATTTTTGGTACTAGTCAATGTAGAGAGATAATTCTTGTTATCGAGGGTGGGGTTGATCACCTCCTTATAGTACCTAAGCTTCCTTTTACCCTCCAGCTCCTTAGCATCCCACATCTTGTCCTTAAAACTAGAAGTAATAATATCTTTGATATTGTCGTTACTTCTCATGATGATATTCTCCTTAATACCCTAAAAGTTGAGCCAAGATTAAACGTCCTAATGCCACCCACTTATTTTCCCTCATCAAAATAATTTATTTCAAAATTTTGTTTTCATTCATCTACCATGGTTCAACTTATTAAATAATAATTAAAATAAAAAATAAAAATAAAAATAAAAATGCTTTAACTCCATGTAAAAAAACTGATGTTCACTTTGGAAAGAAAATGAAAAAAACATCAATTTGAATCTGGATGGATTATCCTAAGTGATTTAGAATTCTATGCCTATTGTTTTGAATAAAAAAACACATTTTTTTTTACCAAGGAAGGATCATTTTCAATGATTTGAAACTATATACTTATGGTTTTGTTATTTTATGACTTTTATTTTTAGATTTTATGGATTATTTTCAGTGATTTAAAATTCTACGCTTCTGATTTTGTTATTTTATAATTTTTATTTTTAGTTTTTATGGATAGTGGAAAAATAAGTGTTTTAGAACTTTATAGGTGAAAAAGACATTTTTTTAAACCAAGGAAGGATTATTTTCTACATGGTGGGAAGGAGCTCAAAAAGAATACTACACTGTCATCAAAGAAGAAGAATATTCTAGAGAAAATGAGTCACAAGAAATCAAGGAAGAAGGAAGCAACTCTCAAAACAAGCAAGGAGAAAGCCCGCCCCAGTAAATCAACAGTTGTGAGGATTTGAATACCGCAGAAAATAAATCTTCATTTAACAGCAAAGCAGATCTCCTAAACCAAACTTCTTCTTCGACTATTTTCAAAAGAACGAACACAATAGATCGCGAAGCTAAGACACCAATGTCCCAAGAACCAGAAGAGATGAAGGAGATGCAAGACAAAGGAAGTTGGAAGACCATAGAGAAAAGAGAGAAAGCTACAATATCAATCTCGCCAAGAAAGACGAGGAGCCAGACAAGTAAAAATTAGGAAAATTGTAGGTCCGATAGACCAATTTGGTCTGAGTGGACGTTAACCATCATCATCATCATCATCATCATCATCATCATCAGAAATCTATACCCAGGAATTTAGAAAAAGAGCTTTAATTCTGGGCATTTCTCTAGACTCACCTGAAACGTTGCTGAAGTATATAGGTGGTTTGCATAGCTATTTGAGGCACACCATTCTCATGTTTAATCCCATTAGCATAGATGAGGTATCCGTTCAGGCTACACATCTAGAGGCTAGAGGCAAGAATATGAACCCAGAGATTGGGGGATCATCAAAACCCACTGCAAGCAAGAACAAGGAAAAGAAGAAGCATAAATGGAAAGAAAGGAAGGAAAATTCTGTACAAAAGGGAAAACCTTCATACACTCACTGCAAGAAGGATGGACACGATGATGAACATTGTTGGTCTTTTCATCCGGAGTTGAAACCCAAGAAGTTTGATGGCAAGAAGAAGAAGACTGCTGCTGCTATTTAGAAAGATTTGGGGTTAGACTCAGGTGATGAAACAACAATCACGACCATAGTTATCCGCTTTAGAGAATGCAGAGATCAAGAAGCAAGTATAGGAGCTGCTCAATAAAGGGTTCATAAGACCAAGCACATCACCATGTAGATCTCCAATCATGTTGGTGAGAAAGAAAGATGGTTCGTGGAGGATGTGCATTGATAAAGATGTATATGCAACTTTAAGTGATGGAAAACAAGTAGAAGAATTGGATTATCATGTTAAGGACCAACTCTTTTATCATTTCGGAAAGTTATGCATTCCTCAAAATAAAAGAGTTAACATAATCTGAGAAGCACATACTCCTCTAATATCAGGTCATTTTGGTGTAAGTAAAGCAATTGCACAACTGCAAAGATTCTATTATTGGCCAAGAATGCATGAGACAATTTCTAGATATATTAAGGGGTGTACCATGTGTGCTAAAAGCAAGCCCAACAATAGAAAATTAGGCTTGTACACTCCACTTCCAATTCCTTCTCGTCCTTGGGAAAGTGTTTCCATGGAATTTGTTGGGGGATTGCCAAAAGCTAGAAAAGTTCAGGACTATTTATATGTTTTTATGGACACGTTCAACAAAATGTGTATTTTAATACCTTGTAACAAGTAGATTACAACTGAACAAATAACAAAGTTGTTCTTTCAGTATGTCTGGGTGCATTTTGGGTTATCCACTTCCATTGTATCTGATCAAGATTCCCTATTAGTTGGGAAGTTTTGGTCAAGTCCGTGGGAATTAATGGACACCAGACTGAAAAAGAGCACAACCTTTCATCCACAAACAGATGGCCAAACAGAGGTGGTCAGCAGGACAGTGATCCAGATGCTCAGGGGCTATTGCAGCAAACATCCCAAGCTTTGGGATGAACATTTTTTTTATGTGAAACATGCTTACAACCGTGCTAAACATTCTTCTACACAAAGATATCCTTTTGAGACTTGTTTTGGTTTTACACCAAAGTCTCCTTTGGATTTTGTCTTTAGTAAAGACATAGCAGTTGATGGACACAGTGATATGGACAAAACAACCAAGTTCATTGAACAGATCTAAAAAATTCACTAGGCAGTGTGGGAAGAGCTAGAACAGAGCTAGGCCAAGTACAAGGCAAGGCATGAGAAGCATCAGATGGAGCATAGCTTCCAAGTTGGTGATCAAGTCTGGTTGTACATTAGCAAGGATAGAATGCAAGGTGAAGGTAAGAATTTGAAACCAATAAGGTATGGGCCTTTCAAGATACTTCAGAAAATTGGTGAGAATGCTTTTCGCCTTGATTTGCCAGCTTAAATGCACATATATTCAGTGGTTAGTGCAGAGAACTTGAGACTATTTGAACCTTCATTGGTTGAATATCCCGAAGAGCAAAGTTAGTTGCCTTCTATTGATGATCTGTTGCCTGAATATCTCATTGAGTTGCAGGAAGATACAGTTCTGGATAGGAAGGTGAGAACTACTCATAGAGGGGATGTCGAGTACCTTAGAATCGGACTCAAAGGTTCAAAACCAAGCAATGCAAGATGGATAGAGATTGGGCAAGTGAGGAAGTTGTATCCTCACTTGATTGATGCTTAAAAACCAACTTTTTGTGGTCCAAAAGCTTTTTCAGTGGGAAGGCGTGATCCAAATGGATCCTAGAAAACCCTCTAAGTATTCAAAGTCTTCTAAACATTCAAGAATATTGCAGAAGAAGAGCCTTTTAAAAAGTCGGATTACACTATCGGGAGGAAAAAACAGTGAGAAATAGTTGAAAAACAAGTTATCGGCAGTGATGCACAGGAGCCGTCGGATTTGGCGCTCAACGGTCCAGATCTGATCAACACATCGCAATCGGCAGTGACAGGGGTAAACTATTGGGGGGCAACCATATAATAGTTGTGATCGTGATCAGTGGGGTCAACGAGGACCGTTGATCAAGCACACAGATCAATGGCCCAAGTTGAACCCGATATCGCAATTGGAAAACACAGAGGAATGCTTAACCTAATTGTCCAGACCCATGCGACATGCGATTGCGACAAGTCGCATCGGAGCTACACAGAGGAGAGGATATATATATATATATATATATATATATATATATATATATATTATATATATATATATATATTAATATATTATGCGGGACGCGATAGCTAGACCCGATAACATTATAAACGATGTTTGATATCTTTTGAAATCCGTCAAATGGAAGTTTTGCATGTATTGTCGTGTGTTTCATTTGATAAAAGAAATATGAAGGGAGGCACCAATGCAATGAAACCCAGACTCGAAAGGGTTTGCAACTGAAAATATGTAGTGGTTCAAATCTGAGATGAGCAGGATTTTCATATTTTAATGTAATTTAAATATAAAAAGGAAATCCACGAAACAAGTGGGATTTTGGGAGGACCAAAGGCGGTAAGTGGTTTGGGTCGAGCTCCACCCGAGCCCATATAATGGCTGCCACGTGTCCAGGCTAAGGAGAGAGAAAACCAGGCGGTTAGCCCTCACATGAAAGAGTCGCCTGAAATGAACCACGATCGTTGGATCCAGACTTCCCAGATCAATGGTGGAGATGCGATGTCGATATATAGGCTGACCCAATAGGAGTATAAGGCATATTTATGGATATTTGCAGTCCAATAAACATTGTTTGGTGGACTTTTCCTGTGTTTGAACATATTTCTCTATGTAAACATAAAACAACCATTTTTGGGATTTCAAAGGCCCGATGACCCATTCCATTACAGTACACATGGCCACCATTCCTGAAAGTGTTTAGCAATGATTGCTAACGCTCAGAGGGGGAATTTGAGTGGAAAGAGGCCGGGGGAGCCAAAGAGCCTGAGAAGAGGAAACGAGCATACAACACCGATTGGCTTTAAAGCCACAGATTGACAGAAAACATAGCAGACAATGCTAAGACAGAGCAGAGACAAAGACAGAGGGTGATAGAGAGAGTCTCTATACTCAGACAATCTTGAGAGTCTCTATACTCAGACAATCTTGAGGGGTTCAAGCAAAACTCTTGCTGTTGTATTTCTTGTGCGTTGGGACTCAAATTGATCTCATACTTTTGTAAAACTCTGTTTTTTAAAGACATAATAGGGACGTCACCATTGAAGGTTGGACTATGAGATGTAGCCCAATAGTGTTGGGTGAAATCCATATTAAAATTGTTGTGTTTATGTGTGTTATCTATTATGTTTCTCTAACTGCTTCATTGTCTATTTATTTCGCAATCTTATTGATCCATTGCACAAAGTAACATAGTCAAGTCCATGCACATGAGTCTATAATACCATGCACATTTGTCTATAATACCTTAATAATTGTCTAAGATTTCATTTTTAGATCAAGGAGTATGACTCCATAGTTCAAAATAGTGTTTGGGATGTGGTCCCGAGACCGGAGGACAAGTCAGTTGTGAGCTCCCGTTGGCTTTACAAGGTAAAGCAAGCTGCAAATGGTAGTGTGGAGAAGCATAAGGCCAGATTTGTGGCCCATAGCTTTTCACAGGTAGAGGGGATTGACTATGATAAGACCTTTGCTCCTATTGCAAGGTGCTCGTCAATCAGATCTATTTTGGTACTATGAGCGCAGATGGGTTGGAAGATCCATTAAATGGATGTGAAGACGACCTTCCTTAATGGCATGATTGAGGAAGAGGTGTACATAGAGCAACCCGAAGGTTCTAAAACCTTGGATCGCGAGTCGCATGTGTGCTGACTCAAGAGAGCATTGTATGGGTTAAAGCAAGCACCCCGTGCTTGGTACACCAAGATAGATAGCTACTTCACTGGGTTGGGCTTCACTAAGAGTGAAGCAGATGCGAACCTGTATCACATAGTGGTGGAAGGTAAGCTTTTGGTCATTGTACTTTATGTAGATGATCTCATACTGACAGGTGATGAGAAGCTCATCAAATCTTGCAAGGAGGACCTTGCAAGAGAGTTTGAGATGAAGAACACGGGGCTCATGCATTACTTTTGTGGCATGGAGGTATGGTAGGGAGATGGGGAGTTGTTTGTTTCTCAAGACAAGTATGCCAATGAGATACTCAGGAGATTCTGCATGGAGAGTAGTAAACGCATGGAGACTCCTCTAGCTGGTAACTAGAGGAAGGAGGATGCTACTTCAGGAGAAGTAGTGGAAACTACTATTTATAGGAAGCTTGTGGGTTCACTCATGTACCTGGTGAACACACGACCAAGTATGTGCTATGCAGTTAACCAGCTTAGTCAAGCGATGGTTACGCCTACCAAGCTGTATTGGAAGGCGGCAAAGCATGTATTGAGATACCTCAGAGGAACTACTCAGTTTGGGTTGTGGTACAGATGGACAGAGGGAGGGAATTTTCAAGGCTTCACCGATGCAGACTGGGCGGGGAGTCCATCTGACATGAAGAGCACATCAGGAGGGATCTTTAATATTGGGTCAACTACAGTTTCATGGTACAGTAGGAAATAGAGATCGGTTGCACTAAGTTCAGCAGAGGCAGTGTACATGGCTGCAAGTCAAGTAGCATGTGAGGCTATATGGATGAGGAAGATCCTGGTTGGTTTGTTTGGTCAGAAAATGGATCCAACAATGATTTATTGTGATAATCATAACTGTATCAAAATCTCTGAAAATCCATTTTTTCATGATCAATCCAAGCATATAAATATCTGGTATCATCATCTCAGAGATTATGTATTGAGGTAGATCATGTTGTTAGATTACATTCCCATGGAGGGGAAAGATGCTAATATCTTAACAAAGGCATTGCCAAGATGTAAATTCGAGTTTCGAGTTTCCCGAGAACAATGAAAAATAAAATAATTTAATTATCTTTTTTTTTTTATGAAAAATCATATATATATATATAATATTTTTATAATGCTATTATAATATATATAATATATATATTATATATAATATCATATATATATATATTATATATTATATATATAATGGTAGGTAAGTACCCACAGGGGATTTGAACCAGTGACCTATCGGCAAGGAGTGCCTTGTGCAACCCATTCACCATCCATCCAAGCCCCGTGGGTTCCAAAATAAACCTATTTCTATCTATAAATTAATTTATTAATATATTTAATATTGTAGATAGTTAAGTTCAATTTGGTATATTTAAATTTATAGATATTTTAATGTGCCTTGTGAAATATGAAATTAGTATATAATTGGTTTTATGATATCAATATGGCTTACTAGGCTATATGTGCACACTGTTTTCTTTTGAGTGCCTAGCAACTTCATTGCATGGAACTCTTAATGGGTGAATTAGTTAGCATGTTACTAAATGTTTCTTATCAACTTTTTTGGCTCAATCTAGGATCATGGGAACAAGTTATGGTCAATCTATCTCTCTACGAGATCCCATAATTTATTTTGGGACACAAACGATATCAATGTAAAAAAGTTTTTGTTTTTGTTTTTATTTTGCTTTGTTTTGTTTTTGTTTGTTTGTTTGTTTGTTTTCATTTCTGTTTTTGTTTTGTTTTTGTTTTTGTTTTTGTTTTTTTGTTTGTTTCATTTGCTTGTTTTTTGTTTTTTCCTAAACGACGAAAAAAATGCTGATTTATATTATGTACAAGTGGATAAGTTCAAAATGTGTCTTTTGTACAAAAAACTTGCATAGGTCTTCCAATAGGTAAATAAGTAAGAAAAATAGTCATATCTTCTATCATTTTTAGAATGATATACCAATGCTAATAGTATAAAACAAGGGAAGAAAAGAAGGCCAAACATAAAAAGGAGCATAACCATTGATCAAATCCAAAATCAAAATATGTGAAGAAGAAAGTTCTGCTATGGGAGGGGAATATTGTCGTCGGAACTTATAGAATCAACCTTCAAAAGTGTGTAATGCTTATATCCAAAAATATCAGAGATCCCCTTTTTTGACAACGAGTCTGCAACCCCATTTTTCTCATGGAATATGCGCTAGAGAAAGATTGAAGAGAAAGTCCCTTTGAGGATGTTTATCTAGGAGATCCAAGCAATAATATGGTGGGGGGGAGCTAAAAATTTGATGACAAACCTTCAATAAGTATCTACGAGTCCCCATATACAAATAGGGTGTCAATGTACAGTTGTCTGGAAAACCACAGAAGTCCCTAGAGAGTCAAGATTTCAACCCTCATGTTTGTTCCCAGTCTTCCATTCCAGTGAATCCTGTATTGACAATCTGGGTTCACTCGAAACCATACACCACAACCACGTAGAGATCACTGCACAACACCATAAAATAACCCTTTCATGAAGTGCAAGGGATGAGAAATATTTTTGTGAGACCGATCCTGAATTGCTTGGATGGGAATTCTTACATTTTCCAACTAAAGTAAAATATTCTAGATGATGTGGTGAAATATTACCGGATGTCCCTCAACTATGTGACTATTTTTGGCACACCATAATTCCCAAATAGTGAGAAAAGGAGTTGCCTTAACCATACCTCCCCGCATTAACCACCGTTTAATACAATCTTCTATGTTTCCAAATTTTTTGTAAGGAAGATTTAAAGAAGAGAAAATGTCGTTCCAGACTATGATAGCGGTCGAGCATTTGAAGAATAAGTATTGTTTTCGGAAGATTTACTACACAAAGGGCATCTCCCTAGCCCATAGAATCCCCTCTTACATAGATTCTCCTTGGCGAGGTTCTTGTTTCTCCAAACCATCCAGTTAAATAGAATGATCTTGATACGAATGTCAAGTTTCTAGACCATTTAGAACCAACTAGTATGATGTAGGGCATGAGTGGTAAGAATGAGATGCCTGTAATTTTCTGCCTCTTCCACCAGATTAGATCACAAATTCTAGGTCCAGGTGACGATGTCCCCCTCCTCGGATCTGCATAGTCCTGTAAGTCGAAGAGACAGAATATAAACTTCCCATTTCGCCACATATGTGCCTGTTAGGACCAACTCCCCTGCCTGTTTTCAAATAGGAAAACTTTCGTTCCAGCTAGCGATTGTTGTTCCAACAGGAATATACCTTGTGTGTGTAGACATACTATCATATCCCCAGTCAAATCATATGCAACAACCACCTCCTTTATGCTATCGATCCCAATAATTAGTTGATCCCCCTTGCAAAATGCCCAACATAGTCTCTGCAAAAACAAATCCCTCACTTTTGGGAAGCTTCTCCAGATATAGGATCCATAGTTGCTCCCAAGTGGACCTGATCTGATCTAGTCTACTGCCCTTTTCCTTTGCAAGTATTTTGTGGAGATGATGTCCCTCCAAATTCCTTCCTTGAATAGTCCTCACCACATGGATTTCATAATAAGATCCCTTCCAAATATTTTTATATTTAAATTTCCCCAACCGCCATGGTCATTTGGAATAGTAATACTTTCCCATTTTTTGAGATGATATTTTTGAAATTCTTCTCTTCCCGCTCAGATAAAATGAGCCATGATTTGTTTGATTTTGTAATTATGTCCATGGGGTGGATGTATAGATGTGCCCAATAAACAGTCGACTATTGAAGAACAATTTGTACCAATATGTATCAACCCCCCAAAGACAACCACCTATGTGCCCATTCATTTACAAACACCTATATTTGTCAATTATCCAAAGCCAATTTGCGATTTTGTAGTTATTAAGCTTGAGTCTAAAACCAAGGTATGTGAAGCCATCACATAATGGCTGATATTGGAAGTTGAATAATCTAACAGTCTCATCAATCTCCCCTGAATCTCTTTATGAGTATAGTATAGAATATTTACCTTCATTTGCCA
>APFE031621900.1:0-14401 GCA_000404065.3 Pinus taeda
GGGGGAGGTGCGAAGCTATAGGGTGGTGACACATAGGGTTGGGGCATCCGCCATTAAAACCACTTTGCGGATCCCCCCATTGCGCTAGTGTGAAATGGTCGAGGGGGGTGCGAAGTTCCTCTCCGCTGTTGCTCCGAGCGAGGAGTAGATCGATCATTGATTGATGTGTGCTCTTTATTGAAAGCCAACATGATATTTTGTCGCTTAGTGAATTTGGCTTATATCAAATATATGCATCATATACAATAAAGTCTAATGTCATAAGATTATAACAAGGACTAATACCTTATTAAGGAATTTAATTAATAATTAATAAAAAATTAACATTTTTCTGTTGTGACGCATTTGAAATTGAAGCCTTTATTTTCTTTTGCTTCCCTAATTTTTTTTTATTTTCTTTTACCTTCTTTCTTTAGGGCAACTAACTCCTAACATTTTATTGATATGGATACATACAAAATATATAATTGTCCTAACATTTTTTATTTTTCTTTATTTTTCATCCATATTTTAACTTAACATTTTGAATTTATTTTTGACTAATATACTAACTTATCAAAACCAAATAATGTTACAACATCGGCTCTAACTAGGGACTGCTTCCCCCTGTGGGATGTAGATAACAAGTAGATCCAATTCCCTTCTCCTTAGGTTATGGAGTCTTTGCTGAAACAATTACACACTTGCAATTTTTTCAAAATAAAATAAACTCTCTGGATATTCATAGATGATGAATGAATGGATGAAAATCTAATACTGGATATAATGTTTTAGATATTTCCCATTGACTGGAAATGAGGAATACTATCCTTCCAAATTCTGTAGGGTGAACGTATTATTTCCTTTGACTTCTGCAATGCTAAATGGACCAAACTAGAGGTTGTCAAATTTTGCATGCTTGCCTTTATCCTCCCTCCTTGTATCCCATCTAAGCACCAGGTCTCCTTTCTTGAAATTTCTTTCTCTTGTTTTTCTGTCAAACAAATCCTTCATCTTGTTTTGATATTTCCTTAGCTTGTACTAAATTTCATCCATGTTCTCATTTAATTCAATGATTTGATTAATCCTTCTTGAGAAATCATCTTTTTCTTCCTAGGATTCCTAAAGGAACCTCATAACTGGTAAAGCCAAATGAGTGGAAAAAATTGCTTCCTTACCATAGACTAACTAGAAAGGAGATTTGCCTGTGGACCTCTTAAGAGAAACTCTGTTTGCCCAAATTGCATGGATCAGGTCACTGCCCCAACTCTTTTTATGGTCTTCAAGGGTCTTCTTAATGACCTTAACTAAGCTCTTGTTGGAGGACTCTGCTAGCCCATTACCTTGTGGATTGTATGGTGTAGAATGATGTAACAAGATTGAATACCTTTGATAGAATTCAACCATTTTAACATTGCTAAAAGCTGTTGCATGGTCTATAACAATTTGTTGAGGACATCCAAATTTTGATAAAGTATTTTCCTCAAGAATTTAATTACAACAGTATTAGTTGCATTTTAAACAGGTATAGCCTCTACCCATTTGGTGAAATAGTCTGTAGTAGTTAGAATCCATCTATGTTGATTACTTGATTGTGGATGAATCTCCCCTATGAAGTCCAATCCCCATTGTAGAAAAGGTGCTTGAACCAATACAAGAAGAAGAGGGAGTGCTGACAGCTTCTGTTTTCCTGCAAATATTTGACATTCTAACTCTTTCTCCAACTTCTTTAAACAGGGCGGGCCAGTAGAAACCTGCCTTTAAAACTTTGTAAGTTGTTGCTCTCCAGGCATAGTGTCCACCACAAAACCCTGCATGGAACTGATATATAATTCACTCTGTTTCATTTTCAGTCAAACAGAGAAGAAGGATATTGAGAGGGATCCTTCTAGTAGAGATTACCATTGATAATACATTATTTAACTGCTTTAAGCTTTAGGGCTTTACACTGCTTCTAGTCAAGTTCAAATGAACATTGAAAATCTCTAAGAAACTGCACAATATCAGAATACCAATCAGAGAGTAGATATTTCTGATCTATATGAATGAGAATTGTTTGATCTGAAGAAGGAGGTTCTCGTGGATTCTCTTCTAAATTTTGAGAAGGTTCTTGTGGATTCTCCCCTTCTGCATTTAAGGAAGGTTCTTTTGGATTCTTCTCAGATGAAAGTTCAGAAATGAAATTTAATCCCAATACTTTGCAATTAGATTCAGCTAACAATTTGACCAAACCTTGACCTTTCATTAACTTTGTGGCCTTAATCTCAAGATCAAATTCAAGAATTTTGGCAGTTAATTTGCCTCTTCTTCCATCAGTATTAGGTTGGGTCAAAACAATTTTGACAACATGATTAGGGACACAAGTTGTAATGTGTGAAAGCAAAACATAGGTTCTAAAGGCTTTGAGGGCTTGGATTAAAGCATAAGCTTGATTTTCAATGATGTCATATTTAAGCTCAACATCCCTCATAACTTTACTAAAGAAGGCTATGGGCTGGTCATCACCATTTATATTCTTCTATCAAAGTACAACTACTCAGGTTGTCTTTGATGCAAAATAAAATATGCTAAAAGGGGATGAGTAATCAGTACTGGTTAATGTAGGGGCTTCAAATATTGCCTTTTTGATCTGATCAAAAGCATATCTGACAGAAACTGTCCATTTCACTTCATTGTTCTTCTTTAACATATTAGTTATATATTTTACTATCTCTGCATAATTAGGGATAAACCTTTTGAGAAAATTAATGTTTCCAAGGAAGGTTTGTATCTCCTTCTTATTTCTAGGCAAGGACAGAGTTTGAATAGCTGAAACTCTCTTTGGATCAATGACAACTCCTTCCTTGGAGATAAAATTCCCTAGTAATTTCTCTTCCTTTACAACAAATAAAGACTTCTTTGGATTTATGGATATGCCATATTTTTTGCACCTATCAAAAACCTTGTTCAAGTGTTTTAAACAATTTTTGTTAGAATCAGAGAAAATAGTTAAATCATCTAGATAAATAACAGTAAATTCAGATGTCTTACCAACAAATTCTAGATCCATGGCTCTCTAGAAAATTGCTCCAGCGTTTTTTCAGTCCAAATGGCATCTTGGTATACATGAATGTACCCTAGGGAGTAGTAAAAGCGGTGTCTTGGTCAGTTTGACTCACCATAATCTGGTTGTAACTAGAAAATCCATCTAGCATAGAAATCCTATTTTCACATGAAACTTTCTAAAGTAGATGGTCCATTTTGGGCAATGGGTAATTATCCCTTAAAGATGATCTATTCATATTTCAGAAGTCTATACATAACCTAATTTCACCATTTTTCTTTCTGACATGAACTAAATTAGCCACCCTGTTAGAATACCTCAAAGGCACTATGATATGAGCATTAAGCAACTTTTTAAGTTCCTTCTCAATGGTTGGAAGAAGTATGGGATTGATTCTTCTTAATTTTTGTTGGAAGGGTTTTGCTTCTGGTTTTAAAGGAATTTTATGCTCAATCAAGGATGTATCATAAGTTTTCAACTCATCATAAGACTAGGCAAAAACATCTTTGTAATTTTTAAGAAGATTCAAGTATTTGTTTTTGACATCCAAAGGCAAAGATGATGATAATTTAACAATTTTCACTTCATCTAAAGTCCCAATATTGCACTCTTCAATTTCTTCTTGAGGTGAATTAGTTAAGGGGTTCTTGGAGACATCATTATTATCAAATAGCTTTTCCAATGGAACTAATCCTTTGGGAATAAAATTATTAGATAAATGAATGATATCATGATCAAGAATCTTAGGACTAAATGAAGTTTCTGAGCTCTGTTGATTTGATTCTTGGACATCTTTTTGATCTTCTTTGATTTGCATATTTGAAAATTCATCAATGACTTGAAGAAAAGATTTTAACTGTTGATCATCCTCAAAAATCTGCCCATGTTTAAGGTTATTAGGAATTGATGGTCTGTACTTGACTTGAATATGATATTCCAACAATACTGGCTCAGGGATTTTGAAAGAGCTTACTGAAACAACAAGTGAATCAACATGCATATTCTCATCCCTGGGTATAGCAGTTATGTTAAATCCTTGAAAGAAATTTTCAATTGTATCCCAAACTTCATTTCTATAAGATCTAAGTCTTGGGTGCTTTGTTTGACACAAGTTTCTAACTTGACTATTAGTTTGGAATCAGAAAAGGCACTCAATTTTTGAACCTTTAGACTCTTAGCTAGTTCAAGACCAAGAAGAAAAGTCTCATACTCAACCACATTATTGGTGACTTGAAATTCATGTTTACATGACTGAGTAATATTTTCTTCATTTGGTGAGATTAAAACAATGCCTACTCCCGCTCCTTCCTTTGAGAAAAAACCATCAAAATAAAGTTTCCAAATATATGATTTTACAATTTTAGGCTTGGAAACTATATTTTCGATGGTAAGTTGAGTGTTTGATGAATTTTGTAATGACAATTGAAAGAAACCAAAATCTTGATCTACTACATAGATGGGGTGATTGTTTTCTTAATTAGACTTGTAAACAGTATGGCGGAACCCAAATTCCCTATATAACCTTAAATGTTCACCTCCATAGACTAGAATAATAGCAAAAGACATGTCCATCTGAAGTGATCCTCCAAGTTTAGCACAATTTGATCTAGATAGGAGCATACCAAGCTTGGCAGGAATATTAGTGGCAACTATGTCTAAGACTATACTCTTAACAGGTATTTGGGCTAGGGTGACAACTAGGTCTTTGATTAGTCTTAGGCATGGTACTTTCTTTAAATCAAAGGTGTAGATGTCATGATAGAAACAAGTAACTTCTAACTAGAGCTGGTCCATAATTACCTTTGGCATAAGGTTATGAGAAGCTCCAGAGTGCAACATGCAATTATACAAGAGAAGATCATGGAACTTTAAAGTTACATAAAAGGGTGGAACAATCTCATCAATCATATCAGAACCAGGGCCAAAAATTGCTAAGGGTTTTCATCTTGTAAACTAATAATATCTCCCTTAGCATCTATAGTAGACGATTGTATCCATTTAGACACTTGATTTTTGTAACCAAGGTTCTTGGAAAGTTTAGCTAAAGGAATAGGAATCTTGACTCTTTCCAATTCTTTCTCAATATTAAAATTTGTCAAAATGGTTTTATCAAAAGAAAAGGTTTCAGTAGATGACTCTGTGGTTTGAGGTGATGGGGTTTGTGTTTGAATAGATTTTATTGCAGGTTCAATTATAGTTGTAGATTTGAAGTTCTACCTGGGCCTAATCTAGGTCTTAGATCATATCTCTTATTTAACTCTGCAATCAAAAATTCAGAAAATGCTTGATATTTAGAAAGTTGAACATCTCCTTGCTCTTGTTCAAAAGACTGAGGGTAAGGAGCAGGCACTATTTTCATTTGTACTGCTGAAGAATCAAGATTATTTATATCTTAAGTAATTAAAGGGCCTACATCCTAAGGTTGTTGATCATCAATCAACAAAGGTGGTTGAATGTTTTGATCAGAACCTGGTCTCTGAAGGATCTGCATTTGAGGAGCTCTTCAAAATTGAGTTTGAGCTTGTGGCCTAATAGCAGTTTGCTGAGTAGTTCTAGTTTGTGCTTCGATTTTAGAAATCCTATTGGAAAGATTTCTAAGTAAAGATGTGATTTCATCAATTTTCTGATCTTCAAGTTTAGATTTGGAAGAAGATGAATCATCAATCCTAGCCTTTAATTTTCTTTCTTCTTTTTCTGCTTTAGCTTTAATTTTGCTAGAAGTAGACCTATTAGCTTCGACCTATATAGAATTTGTCTGCAATCTTCTAATGTATTAAATACTCTTTCTCTTAGCATGACTGCAAAGTCATCTTCGAATGCTTTGGAAAATCTAACCTTTACAGCTGCTAATAGTGGTTTACAATCAACATGCATTTTATGATAGAGTTGATTAAATCTCTTGATAAATTCAGCCACTAGTTCACGAGGGTTTCTCTTCAATTTTTCAAACTTAGTGAGAAAGTAGACATGATCCTTCTTTACCCCCCATTGATCCTTAAAATAGTTATGAGCTCATTCCATGTTCTAATAGAGTCAGGTCTAAGTTGTCTAAACCAGATCCTAACATTTCCTTCTAAGAATTGCATAAATAATCCCATATAAACATTTTTATGTTCTATGTTCATATTATCAGTAAAATCTAGGAAAGAAGCTACATGATCTTCTGCTGAAGGACCAATTTCACCATTGAATATTGGTAAATGCTTTAGATATTCATTAGGAAAATTTGCCAAGTTTTGAGGAAGGACTAAAGCAACATATCTTGCTTGTACAATGGGTTGAAAATCCATTGTGGAAGGTGGAGTCTGGGGTGATTGAGTAGATGATGACGAAGAAGAGGAAGATGATGAAGATGAAGGTGATGAAGAAGAAGAGGAAGATGATGAAGAGGAAGGTGATGAAGATGAAGGTGATGAAGAAGAATCAATAGGGGTATTAGTGTGTGGAGGAGAGAAAGGAGGAGACCTCCTTGAATATTTCAAAGGGGTTTTAATAACCAACTTATGAACTCCTGATGGAAAGTCTTCCTTAGTTTCAAACAAAGGATTTGAATAGACATAGAATATTTCTTCAAGATTAGTAGTAGTTGATGGAACGTAATAAGGAGTTGGAGAGATGAAATCTATAGGCTTGAGTTCAAGTAAATGTAAACCCAATTCTTCCTCAGATGAAGGTAATTTTAAAGGAATGGATGGCACTTGATATGACTAAAGTGATTGGATTAAAAAGGCGGATGGAAGATCTACTCCTTTTGAATGGAGTTCAGAAACCCTAGGAGGTAGTTCAGTCCAATCAGGATAAGGTGGAACAAATGAAAAGGATCTACAAATGATATATCTTCAGAGTGTAATGCTGAAGAAGAAGAGATTTGACGTCTTCTCCTTAAATAGGCTCCCTTAATAAGTCTCTCTAGATCTGGTTGAGGGTTAACAATCTCAGAATGAGAGCATGATCTAGTATCCTTAAAAGGAGCCAGCTTGAAACAATGGAATTGTTAGGTGAAAGTTTTTGACCTATATATAATCCTTTATTCACCTTAAATGAAAAGAGAAAAATTGTTGCCCCAGGGAAAGGTAAATCTTTCAATCCTTCGCTCCTCGACAACGACGCAAATATGATGTTGTCCTTTGAGATAACTCTAGGTCAATTATTTATGCCAAAACATCTATAATGTTTTGTTGTTTTAAATGGTTAGATGACTAGTGAACAATTTATAAACAGGTGCTTCAAACTTAGATAGATTTCCAAGTAAAATAAAAGGCTATTCTTTAATTGCACATAGTTAATTTGATTTTAATGGGGTGGAAAAGTAGAACATGAAGAAGTATAATTCATTTAATATTCAAATTGAATACTTAATTAATTATAAGAAGAAATTAAGAAAAAAATATTTTCTTAATCAACAAAATATAATTAAACGGTTTATAGATATCTAATGTAATTTATAATTAAAGAGGAACTTACAATAATAAACACTTTTGTAAATTATTCTCTTTTTATAAACACAATTTCAAAGAGGATCCAAAATGAGAGTGAAACTCAGTTAAGTTTTGAATCGGATAACTGTAAAAGACTTAATTTATATGAAGAAAACATAATGAATGAGCAACATGAAATATAACTTACTGAGAAATAGACCATATGAGATAAATCCAGAATCCTTTATTATTCCAAAAAACTGTTCCAACTTAGTACAAATCTATTTGATAGCTTGTTCAAGGGTTCAACCCATAATAACTCAAAGAAGGAGTTATTTATACAAAAATATGAAAAATATCTACATTCTGTTGGAATAGTATACCAAAATAGGACAAAATTACAAAAATAGGACAATATTGTAGGAACCAAGAAACTGCTGAAGAGGTGGCTCTATCTTTTGGGAATTCGCTAATGATCTGGCCTGAAAAAGCTAATGAGCTGTCATATTGTTAGGATTAGAAATCACTCAATTGTTTCACACAATTGATCCCATATTTGTTCACTTGGGATTTCCACATTCACCATCTCTCTAAATGTTTCATCCACTTCAGTATACCTCTCGAAATTTGGCTTGGTGAGAAATAACCATCTAATTTCATGCATGATTGTTAAATTAAACTCTAAGGCTTCCATAAAGGCTTTCCCTGTTATTTGTCTTTTGATTCCTGTAAACTTGGCTCTGTTTACTGCAATATTATATAATTTCTCACAATAATTTTCTAATCTAATCAACTTATCATTTAGATCTTCCAATCTCGGTAGTCCATTTTGATTTAAAACATTAAACTTTGAATGAAACCTTTGGACAACAATATCTAAGGTTTAACATTTTGTCTCTAACTCGTTACTCAAATTCCTCTTTTGTAAGACCTTCTTAATTTCTAAGATGGTAGATGTTCTGTCAAAACTATTTATCCCTTCTAGCTCTTCTCTACTTTTTGAATTTAACACTTTGATCATATATGTGGCTTTTGTTGGCTTGGTCTTCAAGGCTGCTTTTTGTTCTTCTATTACTGCTCTACATCTAGTGATGATTTCTTGTTGTTCAAAAATAATTTGTATGGATGTACATACATCTATCATTGATTGGCTAATATGTGTCCAAATAGTTTCCTTGGCATGGGCCAAAGTATCTGCCATTAAGGACTCACTTTTGAACTTCTGGATCTTAAGTTCCAATTTCTGGGACTTCTGCATCTCCTGCACATACAAAGTATCATTCTTGACTTTCTGTAATTCTAAAATCTAGAACTTTTGCAGTAACTTTTCATTCTCCTGTTTCTGTATGGCCAATTCTTGTGATAATCTTGTTGGATCAACTGTTGTTGATGTAGACTCAATTACTATTGATAATGAACTAGGATCTGTACTTACAACTGCTTTTGGGACTACTGTGACTAGAACCATAGCAAGATGTGCTGCTCCCTTCTCCTTTAGTAACTCTTCAATCTGCTCTTCCATTTTCTTTAGCTGTATATTTTTCTCAATGATAAGTTTGAGCATGTCCTCCTTTTCTTCTTCATTTTCTGCTATGTCCTTTGTTAGAGGATCTTCTGTAGAACGCAACTTCAACTGTTTTTTGAGCGCAATAATGTCTACATCTTTCTTTTTGAGGAGTAACTCTGCAGCTTTTACATCTTTGGGATCATATCCTACTTTAATTACAAAATCCTCCAATGCCTTTATTCTATTATCTTTGGCTAAGGAAGAAGTATTTTCTAACTTAAGATGAGGATGAACATTGGATAGGGTAGTCCTAAGTTTATAAAGAGACATAGTTTTAGTTTTCATGGTGGAAAACAACATCTCACCAGTCTGTCTATGCATATCCATATTTTGGCTGGTATCAAATAAAAACACAATATTTTTATAATCTTATGGTGATTTAGGAAATGGAATTTGAGCTTGTAAGAAAGCCATTTGCATTTTGCCTTTTTCATTGTCAAAATCAGAAAGAAGTCAATGCTGGGAAGTTGATATTTTTTTCCAGAATTGGTTGTATACATTAGACTTCAAAGTCTCATTCTTCTGTTTAATCTCAAGGAACCTTGAGAAGATGTTCTAATCATCTGATGAACTGGTTCATGTGGAATGAATGGTTTCTAAAGGCCCCCTAGAAGGTGAAGTTGTAGGAGTGGTTGAAACACTAGTTATACGAGGAGTGGTTGAAACACTAACTCCTGCTGATGTAGAAACTTCTTAATCACCTAGATAAATTATTACAGGTTGAGTTTCTTCTATTGAAGTAACGAAGCCAACCTTTGGCTTCTTCTGTTGAAAAATTAATCCTTTCATAATCTGCTCAGTAGATGAAGTCTCCTCTCTCACCCTTTTCTATTTCTTTCTCTGAGCAACTGGAGTCTATTCAGTAGGAGTAGATACAACCTATTCATCTACCTCTTGAAGTGTTCCATAAACCCAGTACTCTTGATTCATGAACTTTTCTATTTGTGGTCTTGGAGTATGATTATAAGGAGTCATTTTTAAATCAACTCTCAAGGTAGAAATAATACCAAAGGGATCATAAGACCATGTGAAGCTGGGCTGGAATAATCTTCTTTAACAATGTATATGCCTCAACACTAGCTAATCTGGTATTGCAAATGAATGATCCAATCTTTTCCTTGATCTTGAATTGAAATTTCCTTTTACCATAGACAAAGTGCAGGTCATCCATGTTGATCATCTACCTAATATATTCCAGAGAAATATTCTCATGGGAACATACTTAGGTAGCTTATATGGTGCAAGCTCACAACCATATACCCTTATGTCTATATAATTCTGGTATAAATACCAGTCACCAGTTTTAATCTGCTCACTTAAGTGTAAAATCCTCTCAATTTCATCTCCAATCCTTGGCTCTGTCTAATTGTTGAGGAGTTGTACTGCCACTAGATGTATGAATGTATCTATAAAATTGGATAATGAAGAACTGGTAGAAGTTGTCCTAATTATTTTGGTCCAATGAATCACTGATTGATTCACTCCTTGTTCATCATGTTTGCTGAGTTTGATAGGTATAAGATCTCCTGCTGAAAAAGAATCATGTGAACAATTACAGAGCTATAGTTGAACACTCCCTGTACAGTAAAATTCCTGAATTGTTCATATATATTATCAGCCAAGAAATGGCTATAATTATACATGAATGTTGGTTGTTGATCTTTGTTAAAGATGGAAAGGAATCCAAGGATAGTTTCATCAACAGACTGGTCATATGGATATCCTAATAAGTAGGAAAGCAGAGAAATATAATGTCTAGAGGCTTCAGGAAACATGGAAGATGAGTAGGGTGGATTTCTTTTTGGTAATTCGGCATCCTCAGGTAAAAATATTTCAAAGATTTGGGCTCTCTATGGAAAGGTTAACTTATGGTATAGATCCATAAGTGTTGCTGGGGAAAAATGGCTGAGAGAGTCTAATTGAGGGATTGGGAGCATCTAGTTTATGGTTTCAGCAGAGATGGTGATCAAAATGTCTCCATTCTGAGCCACCACTACTTTTTTCACAAGGTCATATTTGGATTGGCACCAAGTAATTAGGTAAGAGAAATCATGTGTTTTTGGGAAGCTAAAGAAAGGTAACAGAGATTCCTAGAATCTGATCGGGTCTTACTGATAAAGGTATTTTTGTTTTAGCCATAGGTGCAGTTCATGGAAATTGAACTCACACTTGGCATCTACAATATTGAACAAGGAATCGACAAGGGGAACATGGTCAAGATCGAGCTGGGTTGTAGTAACAATGCTTTCTTCTGCACTCTGCTTTTAAGCTTTGCCTTTTGGGGCCATGCTGACAGATAGAAGAAAGAGTGATCAACTGAATGGATTGGTTGGAAAACAAGAATTTATGAGCAGGAAACTATTTGACCTACAAATAATAGTAAAAGTTAGAGAAAAGTGACAAAAAGATGGGTATGATTTTATTTATAGCATGCCAAAATGGGCTAATGGTTTTATTTATGACTATAGAGGCTTTAATGCATAGGAGCGGAGCTACAACGAACGAATAGAAATGGGTATAATGACTGTGATGGACACATGAGGTGGAAATGAGTAGGATGACTTGGCAATGGGAAAATGAGGTGGCGATATTGGATTGGTCAAGGGATAATGTTCAAGGTGCAGGATGGAGGACTGTTGGTGGAGGAAAACCTTGAGTGGATTGCGAAGGGGGTAGGGAATGGTTTGTGGTTTTGAGTGGGGGGGGTGTGAAGCTACAGGGTGGTGACACGTAGGGTTGGGGCTTCTGCCATTAAAACCACTTTGCGGAACACCCCTATCAGGTTAATGTGAAATGGTTAAGGGGGGTGTGAAGTTCCTACTGTTGATTGATGCATGCTCTTTATTGAAACCCGACATGATATTTTGTCACTTAGTGACTTTGGATTATATAAAATATATGTGTCATATACAATAAAGTCTAATGTCAAAATATTAGAACAAGGATTAATACCTTATTAAGGAAATTAATCAATAATTAATAAAAAATTTAACATTTTTCTGATGTGGTGCATTTAAACGAGTTTCCCTTGCATTTATTCTATTTATCTAAAATTGAAGCCTTTATTTTCTTTTTCTTCCCTAACATTTTTTATTTTCTTGTGCCTTCTTTCTTTAGGGAAACTAACTCCTAACATTTTATTGATATGGATGCATATAAAATATATAATTTTCCTAACATTTTTTATTTTTCTTTCTTTTTCATCCATATCCTAACTTAACATTTTGAATTTATTTTTGACTAATATTCTAACTTATCAAAACCAAATAATGTTACAACACTTACAAAAATGATATCTCGGTGAAGATACAAAGTGAGATTACATATAGCTCAAAGAAGAGTCTGGTAGAATAAACTACCCAATGATTGAGAGGATAATCTACCTTACCTAGAATTTTGATGTCTACATCAAGAGTGGATAATGATCAATATGGAACTTGGCTAGAGAGGATATCATGCCCCCAAGCATAAGATGTTTCCCTCACAGTAGATGACGATGGGGGAACAGATTAGGCATGCACAGGTGGGAATGATTCTCCCCAAAGGTTGTGTATGTGGCATTCAAGGAGCATTCCCTAGATGGTGGCCATACACATGTATTATGGGTTCCATTTTGGAAAAAACAAATGTGAGTGAAAATGTGGGTGTGTCATTCTATTATAATAATGCATGCAAGGATTAGAATGTATAGGCTCTAATGCCTCCTTCCTTCTCCTTATTGTGTCATATTTGTACATCCTTCTATCCTATCCCAAGTTTTTCTTAAGGGGGAGTGTTAGGATATTCTGACACATAGGAAATAGTTAAGTATAACTTGGTCTATTGTAGAGTTAGGTAAAGTGTGTTTCTTTACTATGTACTTTTGTAACTTACAACCCGATGGTCATAATATGTTCTAGACATGAAGTGATCCAATGGTTCATTCTTTCCTCGGTATTACCGACACTTGATTCGTGGCTTAACACCCGATTTTTCCATGTTCTCTATTTAAAGAACATGGAGGGTTATTTGTAAGGTGACCACTCATGAGAGAAGCTTATGTAAATTTTCTTTCCTTTACATTAATAAATTGCCTGAAGTGGTTGCGTTGGCTAAGGCTGTGGACTGTTTACCACGTCAAGAATACTGGTGTTTGATCTCTGATCTTTTTTTGAGCGGTGTCCTTTGGTTTTCTGTCCAAGGAACTTACCCTGTAAATTCCTACATCGCATCAGAGCTATTTGAGGGCTGCATCCATTGGTGATCGAAATCCGAAGCTGGGACAATTGCATCCGACTTTCCTAGATCTACTGTTTGTGACTGCTTTCGGGTCGAGAGGACTGCTCTATTGTGTTAGAAGCATCTGTTCCAGTGACGAACCCCTCTCGTTTCACACGAAAAGGTTTCCGATAGACCTAGCTACGTCATTTTTAAGATCTGGAGGTATATAGTCTTTATTTGTAGTTTTAGTTATTTATCTCTTTGTTTATTTCGGTTTATTTATCTCTGTTTTTTATTACCGGAACTATACCTTTAATTTTTGTGTGTTCTCTTTGCTCCATGACTCTGTGTGATTTAGGCAAATCAGAAACGTAAATGAAGGATTTTTCTGATGCGTATGCTGTTTTTCGCCGCGCCTTAGTATGATCTCGGAAAATCTGAAACATTGAGGAAAATATTTAGTTTTCGGTGAAAGCTAACTTCAAGTCATAAGGTTTGGGTTTTTTTTGCATGTCCGTGTTTGGTTGTGTGGTTTTTTGTTGTGTAAGCAAAAATGACTTTTTCAAGTAAGCACGCACCCCAAAGCTTCAGTGACTAAAAAAAACCTCAATCTTTTCCAAAAATTACTAACCTTTTAAATTGGCTCACTTAGTCCAAAGTTACTTTATGAGAATAGAGGGCTTGGGTTCAAGTCTTTCTTTTTGTTGAGTTACTTTTTCAAAAAACACATGTAACTTATTTTTTAAAGTTATTTGATGTAAAAGTGTTCTCAATCATTATAAAAAGTGAGTCACTTATAATTCAAAAGTCACTTTATTTTTTATTTAAGTTACAATTTAGTGGGTAGCTCGTAAAGTACTATTGTAAAAGAGACTTTCACTTATTTATAAAAGTGGGTCACATAAAATGATTTTTTTAAAGTGAGCTAATTAGATTAAGTTTGGAAATGGGGGGGGCGGGAAAGGGTGAGGAGGGTTATTTTTTTAAATATAACATTAACATTCACTTCCACACATTCGCGCACTTCGTCAGCATCTTCAACAACTTTTCTTCAAAAAGCCATAACTTCTTCATTCAGGAGCCATTTTCAGAGCTGTTTTTTTTTAATTGGCCTAATATTTCGAGATCTTTCCATTGGAACACTTAGTTTCAACATCTATAGCTTCAATTTTTGTTAAAATGGAAAGTCCATTC
>APFE031621901.1:0-10214 GCA_000404065.3 Pinus taeda
TGTAAATTTAGGATGCTTCCTTCCACAACAATTCAATGAAAGTGGAAGGGGCAAATAAAAGTAATGCTTTCTTTGTTGTTCTATTACCGTAAACAAATCATAATAAAAAGTGTCTGGGAGACTGGAAGAACCATGTTTGGAGAGGGGAAGGGAAGTTTTTTTACATGTTCAGTTTGCACTTGTTCACTTTTAAAGTTTAGGGCTTGCCCTGTTCCTCTTAAATCAATAGAATAGCAACTCAAAGTTTACCTAATTATGTTTTTTATTGAGATCTGAATTAAAATTTATTGCAATTAAATATAAATGAGAGGATGGATACTCCCCCAATTTCTGAAATATAACACAAAATTTATATAGGCATCCATATTAATAAGAATCTCTAATGAGAGAACAACTTATGCAATTATAGACCATTCTACCTTGTAGGTAGGTATGGGCACATTATATTTATTAACATATATACCAAACAAATATAAAGAAATCCTAAATGTTTACATCCTCTCTTAGAGTTAAAAATATAATTTAAAATTTAAGTTTTACGTTAAATTATAAGAAAATTGTATTACTATTAAACAAATAAACTTTAAAACTATATTTTACATTAAAAGTTTACACTTGGGAATATTTCAGAAATTAGGTTTTACATTGTGTATATTTTTAGTAAATATATATAATTTTTTATATCAATGCATTAATACTAGTTTTTAATGAAAAACAAATATTACAAATACATTGATAAATTACAAATTACAAATTAATATTAACAACACTCATGTGAATAATAATAATATTTTTAATTACATTATTAATGCATCCTTACTATTATTATCAATGTTAACAATAATAATATTTTTTTGTAGAATAACATTAATATTACTAATAATATTTAAGTAACATGAATACGATTAGTATTATTAACATTGAATAGTATTAACCTTAAGATTGATAAATAACATTAGTAATATTTCAATTCTAGTTATTAATAAGGATGATGGTAATGTTGTAGATGTTAACAATATTAATAATAGAAATATTTATATTAATATTATTCACAAGAATATTATTAACATAATTAATACATTATTAATAATATCGATATAATAAAATTCAACCAAAATGGAGAGACATAATGTCAAAAACGGCGCCTAGTAAAGCTTGAAAGGTGTCAAATCTATGCCAAACTAGTTTCTTAGTGCGGTTGCGAAACAAAAAGGCTGTAGGAACGGGGTAAAGGTGTATATTTTTGTCATAAATCCATCTTGGAGTGTCCCTATGTGTGTAATAGTGGGTATTTTTGATGCAGAGCCATCCTGGAGCATCCTTGTGTCCATGAAAGGAGGAATACATTTCCAAGTGATTATCACATTGCTTGGAAATTAAGAGAGGAGAATCAGAACACATATGTGATACCCCTCGTGCTCTTCTTTTGAAAGACACGACTAATTTTAAATCATTGTGATTATTATTTGAATTTAATGACTATGGAGGCAAGAATTGGAATTGATGGATTATGGAATGAAATTATATATTATGAATACATGTTTTGTTTGGAATTGTATGGGAAAGAACACATGAGCAATAGGGAGTTTTTGATATTTTAGAATATTGTAAGGTGGTTAAGTCCACATGGTGAACCTTACCAAATAGTTTCCTAAGAAAAATCCTAGGAGAAATTAATATTAAGAAAATAACATAAATGAAGAGAAATATTATGCTAAATTATTATTAAGAAAACAACATAATGAGAGAGAGAGTGATTATGTTAAGAATTTAGCTCGAGAGAAATGATAAGTTGGGTGAAAATGAAAAGAAAGCACAACTAGAGAGAAAGACGTGCTTTAAAGGAAAAAGGAAAAAACTTTTTCCTAATTAAAAAGGAAAGCCGAGGTAATTAGGGGAAATACCTGCTTAGAAGAATTATAAAATACCACTAAGGAATACATAAGGGTTTGTTGTTTTGAGAGGCAAGAAATTGGTCTATGGGGGAGCTACTGGTAGTAACTCATTAGTTGGGAGGAACATGCTCTCTCCCATATGTTTCCTAGGAAACTATTCTATTAAATATCCGAGAAGGTTGTGTGACATCTTCATATATGTGTGTGTGTGTGTGTGGGGTGGGGGGTTAAACTAGAATGGTGGCATATGTTCCCTTTATATATTTAGGCATGACTTAGTGGTATTTTTATATGTCCATACAATGGATTTGATGATGGATGTGTGTGTGTGTGTATAGTTGTATATGCTAGAGATAGTGTATAGTTCACTGCTTGTGAATGTGATGCCTAAACAATATATGTATTTATATAAACCAAAGAGACTTATATTTGTGAATTAAATAAAAGTGATAATACATTAGATGAAGTGAACTATTGTGTGGAACCCTAAATATGTATAAAGGTTAAAAAAAATAACTAGATTTTGATGATCTAATGTGTTGGTATGTGATTATAGTTAAATTTATGAAAACTGGAAATCAGTATCGAGTGGCATGAAAACCCAAACAAAAATATAGAAGTATGCATGCAACCCCACTCGACCTTGAGTCAGTCCAAACAAATACTATTGTGACTAAGTCTAAAAACTATTCAACGAAATTTAGTAGGGAAACATGAAATCAAAGACAATTTATTTAAGCTAGTTTATTTGGATGCATATTATAGATGTTTCCTACGGTCTAATTACAAACCAAGATATATTTAATCATGAGTAGAGGATGTTTTCCTGAATAACATACACTTGACCAAAAGTATGTTTGGTGGTTATGAAAACCCCAAGTCTGAAAGGGACTGGCTATTGGGGCCATCCATGTTCATTTAAGAGATATATAGTAATGTATGTGGATTTCTCTTAAATCCTTAAGGACGAAATATGGAAGAAAAACCATCAAAATAAATAAGATTGCACTGGTATGTTATATGAGAAACAAATGAATTAAATTAAAAACAAACATACTTTACATAAAACTCATTGATGCAAGTAGACACGTCTGAAATGTATTTGTAATTGAATTAATTCAGAACCATTACTTCCTACAGGTTAATCGATCATATATTGAACTATAGAAAAAATACAACGAGAACTATTGTCCAACAAATATTTTGAGTAAAAATAACTTCTATTGACGTAAAAACAAAATTGTTCCAAGGTCCAGTGACAAGGACAAGTGTCTATGGCCACCAGATGGTAAAAGCAATGGTGAAATAATGGCACAAAGTCCCTTAGAACTTAAAAATGTTAACATACAAAAGCTAGACCATAATTGGAAAATGCGGTCTAGCGCCACAATATAATCATATTGCTTATGGGTCTAGAATTCACAGTATGGAAGATCTTAGACGGTGCACATGTTCCAACTTGTGTGATAAGAGTGCCAGAAGTAAATTCCTGTGCTATCCTTATGACCCATTAAAGAACAAAACAAGAGCCACACACAAGTAAATCTTACCTATAAAAAATAGATGGAAGGCAATTACTAAAATGATGGAAAATATGATGAACACAATGAATATTGAAATTATTCGAAAATAGTTATTAAATGGGATATTCATGGTATGGAATAGTCAAAAGGGAAGCCATGACTAATCTCTGCAGAAGCTGCCATACCAAAAGTAAAACCCTCAAGTAGTTCAAAGTCCAACAAAATAAACTATATACAATAAGGAGTACGAAAGAGGCCATTCACAAAAAATATATACAAGGTTTAAGGAGAAAACCCAACGATAAAAAGAAAGACCCTCAATTTTTTTTTTAGGGTTAGGTCTTAAACCCACACAAAGGATTAAAAACCTAGGTCAATAAATTAAGAAAACTACCATAATTCAAGCTACTTTATACGCCAAACTAGTAAATGCAAGCGACATGACATTATCAAGCATTAGGGGATTTTTGATGTCTAAAATGGGCCTCCTAAGGAAATTATAAAATAATAGAGTAACTAATAAAAATAAGATTGACTACATCATCAAATTTTAGAGGGAAGAAAGAAAAACCCTATTTTTTCAACTCGTATTTTCAACTTATCTCCTTCTGGGTTTACTCAAATTTCGAACGGCAACACTCGTTGGATGCAGAATTTGATTCATCATCCAAGGATTACCCATGTTGCATACTTTCAATGGACCATGCTGCACGAAATACGATAAATACATGAAAAACGTGATTGCAATCACATTTTTTCATTTTGTTTTCTCATTTTTCATATAGCAAGGCCCATCGAAAGTATGAAACACGGATACTCCTTGGACGAGGAACTAAATTTTGCATCCAATGAGTACTCCCGCTTGAAATTTGGGTAAAGCCTTAGGGAGATAAGTTTAAAACACGAGTTGAAAAAGTAGTTTTATTATTTTATTATGTTTGAATATTTTTACTTTTTTACTCCAAAAATGGTGAATCATCCCCCATGGTTGACATCATCATCTTGAATCCTATTTTTTCTTATAAATTTTATTTCAGTTGTACATTTTTCTTAGGAGGCCCATTTTAGATCTCAAAATTCCCCTAATGAAAACCCAAAAAGATTTGAATTCAAAATGTCACGAATTAATAAAGGAATGATTATGCTGAAAGGACACAATGGAAAATAAGTAAATTAACATAGAATACATTTAAGTTCTATGACAGACCTCCTAAGTAAAGCTACTCCCTATTCCTCTCTAGAATTGAGAATGAAACGTAAGAATGATAATATCAACTATGGACATATACAGAGGAGCATGATGGCGTATAACAAGATGAATTTCCAGTGTCAAAAAATAAGAGCAAAGGGTCGAGGGAAATTACATGATAGTTAGTGGCGGAGCAAAATTCCTAGAAACCCTTTGAAAATTTAGTAATCAACCTTTGAAAAATGAGATAAAGTATCAGAATGATTCCTCATTGGTATACAAGCCACAGACCCTTAAATTTCCTCCAAAAAGAAGCATTGTAAGTGGTTAAGTCCACATGGTGAACCTTAGGGGCTTGCCCTGTTCCTCTTAAATCAATAGAATAACAACTCAAATTTTACCTAATTATGTTTTTTTATTGAGATCTGAATTAAAATTTATTGCCATTAAATATAAATGAGAGGATGGATACTCCCCCAATTTGTGAAATATAACACAAAATTTATATAGGCATCCATATTAGTAAGAATCTCTAATGAGGGAACAATTTATGCAATTATAGACCATTCTACCTTGTAGGTAGGTATGGGCACATTATATTTATTAACATATTATGCCAAACAAATATAAATAAATCTTTAATATTTACATCTTCTTTAGAGTTAAAAATATAATTTAAAATTTAAGTTACGTTAAATTATAAGAAATTGTATTACTATTAAACAAATAAACTTAAACATATTTTAAGAATTGTTTTACATGTGTATATTTATGTAATATATTATTTTTTATATTCAATGGCATTAATACTAGTTTTAATGAAAAAACAATATTACAAACATTGATAAATTACAAATTACAAAATTAATATTAACAACACTCATGTGATAATAATAATTTTTTTAATACATTATTTAATGCATCCTTACTATTATTATCAATGTTAACAATAACAATATTTTTTGTAGAATACATTAATAATACTAATAATGATTTAAAAGTAACATGAATACGATTAGTATTATTAACATTGTAATAGTATTAAACACTTAAGATTGATAAATACATTTAGTAAATATTTCAATTCTCTCATTAATAAGGATGATGGTAATGTTGTAGATGTTAAAACAATATTAATAATAGAAATATTTATATTTAATATTATTAACAAGAATATTAACATAAATTAATACATTATTAATATATCGATTATTAATAAAAATTTCAACCAAATGGAGAGCTTTAATGTCAAAAACGGCGCCTCAGTAAAGCTTGAAAGGTGTCAAATATTATGCCAAATTAGTTTCCTAAGTGGATGCGAAACAAAATATAGGCTGTAGGAAAGGGGTAAAGGTGTATATTTTTGTCATAGATCCATCTTGGAGTGTCCCTGTGTGTGTAATAGTGGGTATTTTTGATGCAGAGCCATCCTGGAGCATCCTTGTGTCCATGAAAGGAGGAATACATTTCCAAGTGATTATCACATTGCTTGGAAATTAAGAGAGGAGAATCCGAACACATATGTGATACCCCTCGTGCTCTTCTTTTGAAAGACACGACTAATTTTAAATCATTGTGATTATTATTTGAATTTAATGACTATGGAGGCAAGAATTGGAATTGATGGATTATGGAATGAAATTATATATTATGAATACATGTTTTGTTTGGAATTGTATGGGAAAGAACACATGAGCAATAGGGAGTTTTTGATATTTTAGAATATTGTAAGGTGGTTAAGTCCACATGGTGAACCTTACCAAATAGTTTCCTAAGAAAAATCCTAGGAGAAATTACTATTAAGAAAATAACATAAATGAAGAGAAATATTATGCTAAATTATTATTAAGGAAACAACATAATGAGAGAGAGTGATTACGTTAAGAATTTAGCTCGAGAGAAATGATAAGTTGGGTGAAAATGAAAAGAAAGCACAACTAGAGAGAAAGACGTGCTTTAAAGGAAAAAGGAAAAAACTTTTTCCTAATTAAAAAGGAAAGCCGAGGTAATTAGGGGAAATACCTGCTCAGAAGAATTATAAAATACCAATAAGGAATACATAAGGGTTTGTTGTTTTGAGAGGCAAGAAATTGGTCTATGGGGGAGCTACTGGTAGTTACTCATTAGTTGGGAGGAACATGCTCTCTCCCATATGTTTCCTAGGAAACTATTCTATTAAATATCCGAGAAGGTTGTGTGACATCTTCATATATGTGTGTGTGTGTGTGTGGGGTGGGGGGTTAAACTAGAATGGTGGCATATGTTCCCTTTATATATTTAGGCATGACTTAGTGGTATTTTTATATGTCCATACAATGGATTTGATGATGGATGTGTGTGTGTGTGTATAGTTGTATATGCTAGAGATAGTGTATAGTTCACTGCTTGTGAATGTGATGCCTAAACAATATATGTATTTATATAAACCAAAGAGACTTATATTTGTGAATTAAATAAAAGTGATAATACATTAGATGAAGTGAACTATTGTGTGGAACCCTAAATATGTATAAAGGTTCAAAAAAATGACTAGATTTTGATGATCTAATGTGTTGGTATGTGATTATAGTTAAATTTATGAAAACTGGAAATCGGTATCGAGTGGCATGAAAACCCAAACAAAAATATAGAAGTATGCATGCAACCCCACTCGACCTTGAGTCAGTCCAAACAAATACTGTTGTGACTAAGTCTAAAAACTATTCAACGAAATTTAGTAGGGAAACATGGAATCAAAGACAATTTATTTAAGCTAGTTTATTTGGATGCATATTATACATGTTTCCTACGGCCTAATTACAAACCAAGATATATTTAATCATGAGTAGAGGATGTTTTCCTGAATAACATACACTTGACCAAAAGTATGTTTGGTGGTTATGAAAACCCCAAGTCTGAAAGGGACTGGCTATTGGGGCCATCCATGTTCATTTAAGAGATATATAGTAATGTATGTGGATTTCTCTTAAATCCTTAAGGACGAAATATGGAAGAAAAACCATCAAAATAAATAAGATTGCACTGGTATGTTATATGAGAAACAAATGAATTAAATTAAAAACAAACATACTTTACATAAAACTCATTGATGCAAGTAGACACGTCTGAAATGTATTTGTAATTGAATTAATTCAGAACCATTACTTCCTACAGGTTAATCGATCATATATTGAACTATAGAAAAAATACAACGAGAACTATTGTCCAACAAATATTTTGAGTAAAAATAACTTCTATTGACGTAAAAACAAAATTGTTCCAAGGTCCAGTGACAAGGACAAGTGTCTATGGCCACCCGATGGTAAAAGCAATGGTGAAATAATGGCACAAAGTCCCTTAGAACTTAAAAATGTTAACATACAAAAGCTAGACCATAATTGGAAAATGCGGTCCAGCGCCACAATATAATCATATTGCTTATGGGTCTAGAATTCACAGTATGGAAGATCTTAGACGGTGCACATGTTCCAACTTGTGTGATAAGAGTGCCAGAAGTAAATTCCTGTGCTATCCTTATGACCCATTAAAGAACAAAACAAGAGGCACACACAAGTAAATCTTACCTATAAAAAATAGATGGAAGGCAATTACTAAAATGATGGAAAATATGATGAACACAATGAATATTGAAATTATTCGAAAATAGTTATTAAATGGGATATTCATGGTATGGAATAGTCAAAAGGGAAGCCATGACTAATCTCTGCAGAAGCTGCCATACCAAAAGTAAAACCCTCAAGTAGTTCAAAGTCCAACAAAATAAACTATATACAATAAGGAGTACGAAAGAGGCCATTCACAAAAAATATATACAAGGTTTAAGGAGAAAACCCAACGATAAAAAGAAAGACCCTCAATTTTTTTTTTAGGGTTAGGTCTTAAACCCACACAAAGGATTAAAAACCTAGGTCAATAAATTAAGAAAACTACCATAATTCAAGCTACTTTATACGCCAAACTAGTAAATGCAAGCGACATGACATTATCAAGCATTAGGGGATTTTTGATGTCTAAAATGGGCCTCCTAAGGAAATTATAAAATAATAGAGTAACTAATAAAAATAAGATTGACTACATCATCAAATTTTAGAGGGAAGAAAGAAAAACCCTATTTTTTCAACTCGTATTTTCAACTTATCTCCTTCTGGGTTTACTCAAATTTCGAACGGCAACACTCGTTGGATGCAGAATTTGATTCATCATCCAAGGATTACCCATGTTGCATACTTTCAATGGACCATGCTGCACGAAATACGATAAATACATGAAAAACGTGATTGCAATCACATTTTTTCATTTTGTTTTCTCATTTTTCATATAGCAAGGCCCATCGAAAGTATGAAACACGGATACTCCTTGGACGAGGAACTAAATTTTGCATCCAATGAGTACTCCCGCTTGAAATTTGGGTAAAGCCTTAGGGAGATAAGTTTAAAACACGAGTTGAAAAAGTAGTTTTATTATTTTATTATGTTTGAATATTTTTACTTTTTTACTCCAAAAATGGTGAATCATCCCCCATGGTTGACATCATCATCTTGAATCCTATTTTTTCTTATAAATTTTATTTCAGTTGTACATTTTTCTTAGGAGGCCCATTTTAGATCTCAAAATTCCCCTAATGAAAACCCAAAAAGATTTGAATTCAAAATGTCACGAATTAATAAAGGAATGATTATGCTGAAAGGACACAATGGAAAATAAGTAAATTAACATAGAATACATTTAAGTTCTATGACAGTTAAGTTCTATGACAGACCTCCTAAGTAAAGCTACTCCCTATTCCTCTCTAGAATTGAGAATGAAACGTAAGAATGATAATATCAACTATGGACATATACAGAGGAGCATGATGGCGTATAACAAGATGAATTTCCAGTGTCAAAAAATAAGAGCAAAGGGTCGAGGGAAATTACGTGATAGTTAGTGGCGGAGCAAAATTCCTAGAAACCCTTTGAAAATTTAGTAATCAACCTTTGAAAAATGAGATAAAGTATCAGAATGATTCCTCATTGGTATACAAGCCACAAACCCTTAAATTTCCTCCAAAAAGAAGCATTGTAATAGTTAGAAATTGTAATGGCGAACCAAAATATCTAAAAACTAAACTTAGTTCAAGTAAAAAAATGAGAATTGTTGTTTACCTCTACTTGGTATGAAAAATTTCTTGTGTGGATGAAAGACTTCCAAACATATGGAAGACATATCCAAAAAAACAAATGAATATTGGTATCAAGAACACCTGCCATGATTAAAGGTCAGGGTTTGAAACCCTCATTCAGCCTCTATAGAGAAAAAACCACGTTGACAACAAAATAAATGTCAAGAGGTAAATGAACAAGATAGAGCAACTTTACCCTAGTCATATACCCTTCTTTTAATCTCAACCATTGGATGTCCTTAGTGCGTCACAACCATAGAACCTAATCAACATGTGATTAAGGCGAGACCACCTAGGCATAATTTGACAAGCAATAACAATAACGTCGAGGGGGGTGATAACCCAATGTTCCAAGTTCATATGAGTGTAGTCATAGGCGTAATGATCAAATAATTAAATACTTTATAATGTATATCCTTTGCTAGGATAGCGTAAAGGGGTGTGAA
>APFE031621909.1:506-23391 GCA_000404065.3 Pinus taeda
GGGATTCATGTGGCTTTATGTGTTGATGGTGTGCTTCTTTCAGTATCTGTAAGTTGTTATGTGTATCATTTTCCTTCTTTCATCTTCTACAATTGAACAAATGAAGTGTTAAGGTAGAATCCATCGATGGTTATGCTCTGCCTTTAAGTTTGTTTGATAATCCATGTTTTCATCTGTTTAAGGAGAATCCTTGAAAGCTTCTTGATCTCCTTAGCTCGTCACCAGTCTGATCTACCCATTCATTCCCTTTGAAAGCATCAAGACGATCGCCTACCTTGCCCCAAATAGACCTCTGCAAAAACTGTGCCTCATCCCCAAGCCCAAATTTGCCTTTCTTTGTTTCAACACAAAAACTCCTAAAAACTCAAATCAAACCTTTGTACTGCATATCTAGGCTAAAATTAGCTTTTGTTTTAGTCATCTTGAGCCACATCGATTATCTTTGCCGAGATTGACCCGGAGAGAGCCCTCTCCTGTCCTTGTAGGGCTAGCTACGAGGCTGAGCGTGGTTTGATGTAGCCTTGAGTTTTACCTTATTTCAACCTAAGGTAGATTTGAGTGCTAACACACCCCCAGACCAAAAGGCTTTAGACCACCAATTACTCACAATTCAAAGATTGGGTGAATATGGAGAATATTGACCACACCAATAGTGATGGATGTCTGCAACCAATAAAGAAGTATGTACATCTTTCCCTAATGCACAGACAGGATGAAAACTCTCTGGCACTAGGTGAAAAGAAACCTGAATAACTCATTCACTGATACATACAAGACTTTAACACAGAGCTCAGAAATATAGCATATTAGGCATAGCTTGGAATAGAAGAAACATGGAAAGTGAGTAAATAACACAAAATAAGCTTGTATTAGCTGAAAATGAAGACAAGACTCTACAAATATCAAAGTAGTTACAGTCTCCAGAAGTTGAACCTTACATCAAAACATCAACCATCAACCCTGATTACAACTTGTTTGGGGGTGTATATAAAGTTTTATGACAAAAGAACTTGGCCATTCTGGAGGGGTCATAATTGTCCACCAACCACTTTAACTACCTGATGGAGTCTCTGGTGCAATTTTCTTGCTTCAGTGGATAAATCTGATCTTATCGTGTGCTTTGTTGTCCTCTCAGATGGCTGGAGTGTTGTATGGGATGAAGTTCCATGACTGTTAAATGCATTCACCTGCTCGGGCTCTGTCATTTTCCTCCTCGACCATACTATTGGTTAAATATGGTGGTTGAGGAGCAGCTGCAAACAGGTAATAAAACTGATCACCTTTTTCCTTCGGGTGCATGGAATGATCGAGGGAAGCGTACTGCATGGAAAACAGACGGGTTGGATGATGGAGGAAGATCATCCATAGGATCTAGAAACTGGACGGTTGGGATTGCTTGGCAGAGGGTATCGAGAGATATGGGAGCGGGGCAATTGTGGATCATTGGATTTTGGGCGTACAGATCTTACGGCTGTCAGGCGGAGGATACGTGCCAGAGTTATCGGGCAACAACGAGAGGCTAAGCGGTAAGCTGTTTTGGTCGCACCGCTTTCGGACACAAGGCGGTAAAAGGACAATGGTGTGTGATTCCATTTAAAGTGTGACACGTGGCGGCAAGGGAAGGACAAAACTACTTTTCATCGCGCGTTATCGCCCCAACCATTTGCAGGCGCGGGGAGAGCGAATGCCGTCTGATTGCAGCAGAGACGATTGGATGGTGGAGATTTGATTGTGCAGGTGCTATCGTCGAATGTGACGGGGGACCATTGGATTGGGGTGACGGAGATCAATGGCTAAGATTGCGGTGGTGGGTTTGTGAAGGCGCCCAATTATGTGGGCGCGGGCTTATGGGGGTATGGGTTTAAGCGCTCAAGGCTTAAAGACAATAGATTCTATGTGATTTTTAACAAAAGCGTAGGAAATGTAAATGAAGGGAGAGTGAAAGAGGTAAAGGAGAAGGTGAGGGTAACCATTATAGGCCTTCTTTGAGCATGACCATGGACCAAGCGTGCCTTCAACTTTAGAAATTCAATGTTATATAGTAGAGCTACATTGGCTCCTTCTGGGGATGAGATCCTTCCTGTGAGGTCTCAAGAACTGCAGACCAATGCCTTGCCTGTCAAAAACAAATGGGAAAAATTCCCTAGTGTTCCATTGGGCATGGAGTCTAACTGAGTCTACACTAAAATTGATTAAAATAACATATTTACAAACTTAAGGCCCAGAAACCTTAAAGAACGTAAATTTTCAGAAAATGCCTGTTAACTAGGCCATCAAAAATTGTCTCCCTTTCCATACTCTACAGTATGAAAGTATTGTTCCCTTAGATTTAAGAAATGATAAAAGGCCCTGACCTCTGACAAGCTTGGTGGGCTTCAATTCTATGTTAAATTCAATAAGATTTGCAATCCATTTAGCCCTTCTTCCATCAGCATCAGGCTGCATTAGGACATCTTTAATTTAAGTAGAAGGTACATACACAATTATCTTGGAATACATAATGTAAATTCTGAAGGCTTTCAAAGATTTTATAAGAGCATATGCATGTTTCTCAATGATATCATACCTCAGCTCAGCATCCCTTAAGGTTTTGCTGAAAAATGACATTAGATTCTCTGAACCTTCTTCATCTGCTTGCAATAAAACTGTTGCAAGGGTATCATCAGAGGCAAATGAAAATATATGGAACTCCTTGCTGTAATTTGGACTGCTTAAAGTAGGAGCTTCCATAATAGCTTTCTTAGTGGACTCAAAGGATATTCTTGCTGCATAAGTCCATTTGATCTCTGATCCCTTTTTCAACATGGAGGTAATATGCTTCACAAGTTTTGAAAATTTTGGGATAAACCTCCTCACAAAATTTAGTTTGCCAGAAAGGACTGGATATCCTTCTTTGATCTCGGGATAGACAAGGTCTGTATTGCTCTTACTCTTTCTGGGTCAATCCAGACACCTGCAGCAGAAACAACATGTCCTAACAGCTTGCCTTCTTTTAAAGCAAACTATGACTTTTTAGGATTGATTGAAATCCCAAACCTTCTACACTTTAGGAACACTTTCTTCAAATGCAGCAAATGGTCATGATGGCTGCTAGAGTACACTGTTATATCATCTATGTAGATAAGGACAAACTTATCCTTCTCTCCTACAAATGCTATATCCATAGCTTTTTGAAAGGTAGCTCCAGCATTCATCAACCCAAAAGGAATCTTAGAGTACATGAAAGTGCCCCAAGGAGTGGTGAATGCAGTCTTCTCTTGGTCATTTGGATGTACAACAACCTAGTTATACCCTGAAAATCCATCCAGGAAAGACATCACTTTGGCCCCTGAGACATTTTGCAGCAAATGCTCCATCTTGGGTAGAGGATAATTGTCTTTCTTAGAGCATTTGTTTAAGTTTCTGAAATCAACACAGAGCCTAATTTCTCCACTTTTCTTCCTCACCACCACCAAATTAGCTACCCATTTTGAATATCTGAGAGGGACTATGATTTTGGTAGCCAATAACTTCTTTATTTCTTTTTCAACTAGGGGAAGGAGCAAGGGATTTATGGGCCTCAGCTTCTGCTTGAAAGGGATGGTGTCTTTCTCTAAAGGGATATTGTGCTGGATGATCTTTTTGTCATATGTCTTCAGGTCACTATATTCTAAGGCAAAGACATCAGCAAATTGCTTCATTAAATTGCAATACTCAGAACTTTGGGCAGCAGATAAATGGGTGGATAGGTTTACATATCTTGGCTGATCTGGATTCCCTATATTATGCTTACAGACTATAGATTGGTCTTCCTTTTGGGCAGCCTTATAAGGCACATCATTCTGGTCAAACATCCTTTCTAAAGGGACTAGACCCTTAGGTATTTCATTGTTGGGCAGTTGGACAATGCTATCTTTACCAATTTTGTTTCTAAGTTGGGATTGGGGACTTTCTTCCAAGGTTTCATTCTCTTGATCAATTTGAAATTTGGAGAATTCATCAATGACTTGCAGAAATCTATTCACTTCATCATCATCTTCAAAAACTTTCCAGTGCTGGACATTATCGGGCAAGGATGGTCTATATTTCATTCAAACTTCATAAATAAGTCTGGGAGGCATGGGAGGGATAAAGATGCTAGCAGACACAGCAAGTCAGCAAGGTGATTTTTAACTCCAGGGATGTATGAGATATAAAAATAATCAAAAGAATCTTTAAGTCTCCATACCTCATCTCTATATGCTTTCAGCTTTGGGTGCTTTTCTTGAAACGTTTGTTCACTTGCTAAATGATAAGATCAACATCTCCAAACACATTTATGTTTCTGATTCCTCTATCTTTTGCTTCGTTAAGACCCAATATCAGAGCCTCATACTCAAATATATTGTTGGTGACTTCGAAAGCCAACTTAAAAGACATATGTGTGCTTTCTTGTTTTGGAGATATCAGCACCACCCCTGCTCCTGCAGCCTCCCTAGGACATGATCCATCGAAGAATATATCCCAAACCTGACTTCCTTGCTCTCCCTCTACCTGATTCACTGATTTCTTGATCTGCATTGAGGCCTTTTGAGATTCTCTTATTTGGAGAATACAAGCTCCAAATTCAGTGTCCACAGCATAGATAGGATGATTGGAAGGGTTCTTCTCATCACTGATGATGTAGGCCATCTGTGCTTCTCTATACAATCTCCTGCTTTCTCCTCCAAAAACTGGGATAGTGGCATAAGATAAATCATTCTATAATGTCCCACCTAGTCTCTTAATCCATCCTCTGGACAGTAGCATGCCAAACTTAGGAGGGGCATCTGCTACCATAATGTCCATCATCGTACTCTTCATGGGTAGCTGAGTTAGGGTAATAGCTGAATCTTTGACTAATCCTAGACATTTGACCTTTCTAGAATCAAAGTAGAATAGATCGTGATATGGTCTGGTGATATCAAGGCCTAACTTTTCCATGACAATTTTGGGCATCAAATTGTGGCTGGCCCCTATGTCTAGCAAGCAATTGTGGAGGATTTTGTCATGAATGGTCAAGGAGATATAAAATGATGGATAATTATTATCAACAGGCTCATTCATGCAGCTAAGCACAACTGCAGGCTTATCATCTTGCAAGTTGACATAGTCGATGGGGGCTTGTATGGCTTTCAGCTCAAGAGCATCAAGAATAGGCTTTCTAAAAACTTCACTCTTTGCAAGTTCTATCAGAGGCACATATATTTTTAATTTCTAGACTTCTGATTCCAAGCTAAAAGGGGAAGGGGACTTTTCAAGACCTCTTACCTCTTGAGCTGGTGCTTTTAGGGTGATTGGGTCAGCTGCTGGTCTTTATTGTCTAATTTTTTGTTGCTCTATTGGGACAGCAGCTTTTTGGGCAGGATTCTCCTTGACATTGTTTGTCTTTGACCTCAGATCATATTTTTGTTGTTCACCAGTCTATAGAACTGCCTCTCTGTCCCATCCTTGACTGGTTTGGTCTTGCAATAATGATTCTTCATAGGTAGCCATTGTCAAAAAGGCAGCATTTCCCTTATCTTCCATACAATGAATTTCATCATCTACTTCAAACTGCTCCTCCTCCATGACTACGTTTTGGAAAGGAGCCTTAACCCTTTGTTCTTCATTTTCTTCTTTACCCCTCTGAATGATTTGCAATTGTTCATTTTCTCTTCTGAATGGATTTGGTTTTCTTGGAGAAAATGTGTTTGGAAGCCTTGTCTTTCTTGAGCTCTACTCAACTTTCATCTTAGCTATTTCAGCAGCCAATGACTCTATCATCTTAGTCACCTTGTCTAATTTAGGTTCTGAAGATGAAGTAGAGGAAGAAGAAGCCTCACCTCTCTGCCTCCTTCTATCAGCATGACTCTTGAGCTTTTCTGCAGCCATGATGTTGGATTCCACCTCAAGGGTTGCATCTTGCATTTCAGCTAGAGTGGCACATCTTCTTTCTCTCAATAGCAGGCAGAAATTAGAGTCAAAAGAATTGGCATAAGTGAGTTTGGGAGAGATGAGGGTTGTCTTTACGATTGAATATTTTATTGAAATCAGGCAATGATTCCCAATTTACCCTCTTCAGTTACCAAACTCAGTATGGTAATATAGCAAGTCCTTCTTATCTCCCCAATGCTTCAGAAATACATCATCTAATGCTTAATGTCTGCTATAGACCTAGGATTCAATTCTCTTAACCACTTTCTAGCCTCTCCATCAAGGCTCTGAATAAACACTCTCATCCACACATCATCCTCATTGATATCTAGGTTATCCGCATAACTATAAAAAGATTCAAGGTGTTCTTCAGCTGTTACTCCCTCTATACCAGTGAACTTGGGCATATATTTCTGATACTCTCCAGCAGGTATGGCATTCAAAGGAACAGGCAAGACCAGGGGTCCATACCTAGCAGCTATGATTCTTTCCATCTTTGTAGGTGCTTGTTGGCCTACCATGATTGAGGTAGGTGGAAGGATACTGGCAGATTAGATAGCTGAAGACAATGAGACAGATGATAGAGACAAGGGAATATGATGGACTATATGGGAGGCTTTCTTTGGACTGAGATCCAAAGGGGAACTAAATGAACAAGGATCTTTATGAATCTTTGGGGGTATTTCTTCACTAACAATGCTAGGCTCTATATCTCCAAACTATATATTCTCAGCTATAGGCACTTCTTGCAGAGATACATAAGGTTTTTTAGGCTTACCTGATCCTGATGCTCCCTTCAGTAATGTCTTCTTCTGCTTAACAATCTTCTCAGGGTCAGGCACTGGGTCAGCTGGTGATTTCTAAGGATTTCTCTGAGTATGCCTCACAAACTAAGCCAGAACTATGATGTGGAGTCACCACTAGGTTGGTTCTCCAGTAGAGTCGCTAGATAGATGATTACAACCAGAAATGTGTCTAGACTTTGTCTATCATCAAAGCTGGAGCTGTGTTCGTTCTCCCGGGGAAGCTGAGCTTCAATCTCCTCTCCCCAGCAATGGCTCTAATTAATGTTATCACCCCAAGAAACTCTCCTAGGTTGTAGCTCGGAGATGCTCGAGAACATATAAATTCAACTTATTGTTGCAGATGGATGAATGGAAGGAATGATTCTTGTTCAAGCCAGATAACCACTTTTACTATGCTTAACTCCATACATGCGTGAACACCCCTTGACTACAAGGCTTTAGACCACCAATTACTCACAATTCAAAGATTGGGTGAATATGGAGAATACTAACCACACCAACAAATGCACATGACCATGTGATGGCCGACTACAACCAATAAAGAAGTCTACAAATCTATTTCCCTAATGCACAGACAGGATGGCAGCTCTTTGGCACTAGGTAAAAAGAAACTTGAATAACTCATTTGCGGATACATACAAGACTTTAACACAGAGATAGGATGACAGCTTCTCTAATGCCAAACATCAAGAGCTAAGAAATATAGCATATTAGGCACAACTTGGAACAGAAGAAACATGGAAAGTGAGTAAATAACAGCAAAAGAAGCTTGCATTAGCTGAAAATGAAGACAAGGCACTGCAAGTATCAAAGTAGTTACAGTCTCTAGAAGTTGAACCTTACATCAAAGCATCAACCATCAACCCTGATTGCATCTTTTTTGGGGGTATATATAGAGTTTTATTACAAAGGCACTTAGCCATTCTGAGTATGGAGGAGTCATAATTGACCACCAACTGCTTTAACTACCTGATGGAGTCTTTGGCGCAATTTGCTTGCTTCAGTGGATCAACCTTATCTTATCGTGTGTTTTGTTATCCTCTCAAGTGGCTGGAGTGTCGTATGGGATGAAGTTCCATGACTGTTAAATGCATTCCCCTGCTCAGGCTCTATCATTTTCCTCCTTGGCCATATTGTTGGTTAAATATGGTGGTTGAGGAGCAGCTGCAAATAGGTAATAAAACTGATCACCTTCGTCCTTCGGGTGCACAAAATGATCAAGGGACGTGTACTGCATGGCAAATGGACGAGTTAGATGACGGAGGAAGATCAACTGTAGGATCTAGAAAATGGACAGTTGGGATTGCTTGGAGGAGGGTATTGGGAGATATGGGAGTGGGGCGATCGTGGATCGTTGGATTTCGAGTGTACAGATCTTACGGCTGTCGGGTGGAGGAGACGCGCGGGATTTATCGGGTGGCAACGAGAGGCTAAGCAGTAAGTTTTTTTGGTCGCGCCGCTTTCGGACACAAGGCGGTAAAAGGACAACGGTGTGTGATTCCATTCAGAGTGTGACGCGTGGTGGTAGGGGAAGGACGAAATCGCTTTTCATCGTGCGTTATCGCCTCGACCGTTTGCAGGCACGGGGAGAGCGAACGCCGTCCGATTACAGCGGAGACGATTGGACAGTGGAGATTTGATTGCGCGGGTATTATCGTCAAATGTGATGGGGGACCATTGGATCGGGGTGACGGAGATCAACGGCTAAGATTGCGGCAGTGGGTTTGTGAAGGCGCGCAATCGTGTGGGCACAGGCTTATGAGGGCATGGGTTTAAGCGCTGAGGACTTAAAGACAATAGATTCTATGTGATTTTTAACAAAAGCGTAGGAAATGTAAATGAAGGGAGAGTGAAAGAGGCAAAGAAGAAGGTGAGGGTAACCATTATAGGCCTTCTTTGAGCACGACCATGGACCAAGCATGCCTCCAACTTTAGAAAATCAATGTTATATAGTAGAGATAACAGGTCACTTCTTACATTATCAACCAAACAACCAAACAGTCAATTCAAAAACCAAACCTTCAACTTTCTAATCTAGCCTAAAATACTAAAAGAAAACAAAGCTAAATCTAAAAGAGATATCCTTCTTAGAGTTTAGGAGGGGTAGCTCCTGACTTGAAAGTGATTTTGTGGTTAGCTTTGCATTTCTTTCACACTCTTAAGAAATACATAGTGCTAACAGGTGCGTAAAATAATTTGTTGCAGGGTTTTACAATGAGTTACTCCACAACTCCTGGTGAAGTGTAAATCTTAGTAAGAACTCATGTTTTACTTGGAGAAGGGGCCACAACTTCCATATGAATGTTTTTCAATGTATTTGAAAAATATAATCCGTATTATATTTCTTGAAATATCTGTTGGGTGTGGAGCCTGATTATTTGTTGTATTCAAAGGTATCGCCGCATTGGACCCCGGTTCGTAATGGGGCGATAACACCACCTGTAAAATATTCGTTGCCTTGTAAAATGTTGTAATTTCATAGTCCATCTAGGTCGTTCATTAGGAGGAGATCTGACAGTAGAAGTTATGTTTAAATTAGGGTTTTTTGCCCTAGAAGGCAACCCCTCACTATAGATGAGGGAATTGTATTTCATCTTTGTAGATCTGTATTCTAAGTGAGGAAGAGAGAGGAGATTGAGAGCAAAGAGGGAATTACAGTGGATCTATTTTAGGTTGTATCTCTTCACTTTGCTGGATAATGTAAAAGGAAAGACTGGTTGTTTCTCCGTGGACGTAGCCCAAACTGGGTGAACCACGTATATCTATGTCTGTCTTGTTTTATGCATTTTCTGTGTTTATATTTCTGCAATATTTTATGTGTTCCATTGCTCTGTAATATATAATTTTCTAACAACTGGTATCAGAGCCGAAGGTCTATTTGGTTGATAAATTTGCCAGAGAGAAGGGTTCCTAGTTTGAGTGGGAGCAATGGCAGAAGATGGTAGGTTTAGGGTTGAAAAATTTAACGACCAAAACTACCAACTATGGAAGATTATCTATATCAGAGAGATCTGTACCAACCATTGAGCGGAAAGTCAAAGAAGCCGACGAGTATGACAGACACAGAATGGGATATTATCGACAGAAAGGCACTTAGAACAATATGGTTGTGCCTAGCGGCGTCGGTAGTGTTTAATATTTCAAAGGAACCGACAACAGAGGGTTTAATGTCGACATTGGCCAAACTATATGAAAAACCCTTAGCCTCAAATAAGATATTTCTTATGAAGTGTTTATTTAATATGAAAATTTCAGAAGGTAGATCTGTTATTGATCAGTTAAATGAATTTAATATAGTTACCAGTTAGTTAAGATCTGTAGGGGTAACTTTTGATGATGAATTTAGGGCTCTGTTATTTCTATGCTCATTGCCAGAAAGTTGGAATGGTTTAGTTATGGCCATTAGTAACTCCCTCTCTGGATCTAGTACTTTAAAGTCTGATGATGTTGTCGGTGCAATCCTTAGTGAGGAAATGCGACAGAAAAGCTCTGGTGAGACATCAGGTAATGATTTGACTGCAGAGACTAGGGGAAGAAAAATGGAAAGAGGAAAGAGCCCTGGATATCACAGTAAGTCAAGAAAAGGAAGACCCAAGTCCAGATCAGGGATAGTGTGCTGGAAATGTGGGAAGAAAGGACACCTGAAGAAAGATTGCAAGTCTCGGAAGGGAAAAGAAGGAGGCGCGCAACAAGAAAATAATCATGAAGTGAATATAACAGGTGATGTGTTGCAAGATGCTTTGATTCTTTCTTTAGAAAATATTATTGATGCCTGAGTGGTAGATTCAGGGGCCTCATTCCATGCCACACCTAATAGTAAACATTTTCATGATTATGTTTAAGTAAATTTTGGACAGGTTCGATTGGGTGATGATAAACCCTGTAAAATCATTGGAATGAGTACAGTTTTCATAAAACAACAGAATGGAAATCAATGGCTATTGAAGGAGGTAAGGCATGTTCTAGATTTGAAGAAAAATATTATTTCAATAGGGCAGTTGGGAGGTGAAGGCTGTGTGACTACTTTTCATATAAAACCTGGAAGGTTACTAAAGGATCCCTGGTAATAGCAAAAGGAGAAAAGGTTGGTACATTGTATTTATGCAATGGTATTTCTAATTCTGTTAATGTTTTAATGTGTATAGGAGAAGATACAACATTGTGGCATCATAGGCATGGGTACATGAGTGAGAAGGGGATGTGGATTCTTCACTCAAGAATTTTATTGCCAAGTTTGAAACATGTTGATTTAAAATTCTGTGAGAATTGTATTTATGGAAAACAAAAGAGAGTCAAATTCCTCAAAGTTGGGAAAGAAAAGAAGAGCAAAAAAATATATCTTGTGCATATAGATGTATGGGGACCTACTCAGGTATCATCTCTTGGTGGCTATCGTTATTATGTTACTTTTATTGATGATGCAACCAAAAAAACCTGGATTTATTGTATTCGAAATAAATCTGATGTATTTGATACTTTTAAGAAATGGAAAGATCTGGTTGAAAATGAGACAGGAAAAAGGTTGAAGTGTCTCAGATTAGATAATGGAGGTGAATATTGCAGCAAAAATTTTGATAGGTACTGTTTAGAGAATGGAATTCGCAGAGAGAAGACAGTTCCAGGAACACCACAAGGAAATGGTGTGTCAAAAAGGATGAACAGGACAATCATGGAACGTGCAAGGTGCATGAGATTGCATGCAGAATTGCCTTTACAATTTTGGGCAGATGTTGTAGATACTATTGTTTATCTAATAAACAGAGGGCATTCAAGTTCCTTGGATGGTGGTATTCCATAGGAAGCATGGACAGGTAAAAAGGTAAACTACTCTTTTTTAAAGACTTTTGGTTGTGAAACCTTTGTCCACATTAATAAAGAAAATAGAACGAGGCTTGAGGCAAAATCAAAGAAATGTACCTTTAAATGGATATGGTGTTAATGATTTTGGTTATCTCTTTTATGATTATGAGAAACACAAAATCATTAGGAGCAGAGATGTCATATGCAATGAAAAGGTTTTTTATAAGGATCAGCTGCAGGAAAAGAAACAGGAAAAAGAAAACAGAGAATACACAATGCTTGATGAGATCACATAAAAAGTGATGGTGCCTGAAAATCATAATGATCAACATCCATAACAACATCCACAATAGCAACAAGCACCTCAAACACCTGAAAGTGGTGTTAGAAGATCTACCAGGATAAGTAGACCCCCTGAACGATACTCTCCTTCATTATATTATGTATTGTTGATTGATTATGGTGAACTAGAATGTTATGAAGAAGCAGTACAGGTAGAAACCAGGAAGAAGTGGGAACAAACCATGAAAGAAGAGATGGACTCTTTATCACATAACCAAACTTGGGACTTAGTCAGGTTGCATGCAGGTAAAACAACATTGCAAAATAAATGGGTTTACAAGTTGAAGGAAGAAGATGGAGGTAGAAAAAGGTATAAATCTAGACACATGGTGAAAGGGTTTGCACAGAAAAGGGTATAGACTTTGATGAGATACCTTCTCATGTTGTTAAAATGACTTCAATCAGAAATATTTTATGTCTAGTAGCAGCTAAAGGTTTTCATCTTGAGCAGTTAGATGTAAAGACAACCTTTCTTCATGGGGATTTGGAGGAAGAGATATATATGTAGAAGCCACAAGGATATGAGGTAAAATGGAAGGAGAAACTAGTTTGCAGGTTGAAGAAGAGCTTGTATGGCTTAAAATAGGCTCCAAGGTAGTGGTATCTAAAATTTGATAGGTTTATGTCTGAACAAGGTTATACTAGATATCACTATGATCATTGTGTTTATATCAAAAGGAAAAATGATGGCAGCTATATTATATTGTTATTGTATGTAGATGACATGCTTGTTTCAGGTTTAAACATGCAGGAAATAAGTGTGCTCAAAAGAAAATTGGCGAACTCATTTGCAATGAAGGATTTGGGTGCTACAAAACAAATCCTTGGTATGAGAATAACTAGAGACAGGAAGAATCACAAATTAACATTGTCTCAAAGTGAGCACATAGAAAAGGTGTTGAAAAGCTTTAATATGCAGAATGCAAAACCAGTTAGTATACCTTTGGCCAACCATTTCAAATTAAGTAAGGAGGAGTGTCCCAATACTCAAGAAGAAATGGCTCATATGTCTAAAGCTCCATATGCATCAATAGTTAGAAGCTTAATGTATGCATTGGTCTGCACAAGGCCTGATATTGCACATTTAGTGGGAGTTGTAAGAAAGTACATGAGCAATCCAAGAAAAGAAAATTGGATGGCAGTGAAGTGCATTCTCAGGTATTAAAGAGGTACCACAAATGTATGCTTTGGTGGTTCAAACATTGCTCTACAGGGATATGTTGATGCAGATATGGTGGGTGATAGAGATAACAGGAGGAGCACAATAGGGTATGTGTTTACTATAGGTGGAACAACTATAAGTTCAGTATCAAAACTACAATGTTGTTGCAATCTCAACAATAGAAGCAGAGTATGTTGCTGCTACAAAGGCCAGTAAAGAAATGATTTGGTAAAAAAGGTTTCTGGATGAATTGGGTAAGAAGCAGGAGTTGGGCAGGTTATACAGTGACAACCAGAGTGCCATACATTTTGCAAAGAAATCTGCATTTCATTCCAAGACTAAACATATACAGCTCAAGTACCATTTCATATGGTCAACGTTGGAAGATGGACAGTTGAAGCTGGAAAAAATACACACTAGCCAGAATCCTGCAGATATGTTAATAACAGTTGTAACTAGGGAGAAATTGAGAATATGCTCAGTTTCAATTGGTCTTCAAGTATGATGAAGAAGATGAGAAACAACCAGGTCCAAAGTGGAGTCATTGTCCAGCAAATGAATTAGTGGTGGAGTTGCTATATTTAGTCTCCAAGTGGGAGATTGTTGGGTGTGGAGCTAGATTATCTTCTATATTCAAAGGTATCGCCGCATTGGACCCCAATTCGTAATGGGGCGGCAATGCCATTCGTAAAATATTCACTACAGGCGGGGTCCAGGGGAGGCGACTGCATATTAAAATAGATGTAAAATTGCCTTGTAAAACGTTGTAATTTCATAGCCAATTTAGGTCGTTCATTAGGCAGAGATATGATGGTAGAAGTTATGTTTAATTTAGGGTTTTTTTTTCCCTATAAGGCAACCCCTCGCTATATATGAGGGAATTGTATTGCGTTTATTTAGATTTGTATTTTGAGTGAGGAAGAGAGAGAAGAGAGAATTACAGTGGATCTACTGTAGGTTGTATCTCTTCAGTTTGTTGGATAATATAAAAGGAAGGACTGGTTGTTTCTCCATGGACGTAAACCAAACTGGGTGAACCACATATATCTGTGTCTCTCTTGTTTTATGCGTTTCTATGTTTATATTTTTGCAATATTTTATTTTTTCCATTGCTCTGTAATATATAATTTTCTAACAATATCTTTATGGAAATTTCACCTATGTTTTTTATTGCACAACCAGTGTATGTTTTTACTCTGTTTTGTTGTGCATAAATTTGCTTGAGTTTTTAGCTTTGTTATGTTGCAACAGTCAAGTTTGTGAATCAATGTTTGCAATTATTGTCTTGAGGAAGATGCCTCTCCTTAAACTTTCATAGGTTAGGTAAAGGTATAATTCTTTGGGATATTGTTTGTTCACATGGAAATGGAATACCTCTACTTTCTCGTTCTCCTTCCTTTCAGAGGGAGAAAACAGATCTTATTCTTATTACTATTACTATGGATTGGGCCAAGGCCCGTTCTTTGTGGGTGTGTCTTTTTGGCTTTGTAGTACTAATATGTGGATCTACAATCTTCTCAACCAAAAGTTCTTGAAACTTCCCCCAGTTATCCATAAAAATAGTTATGTCCAAAGGCATTGTGGCCTCTAATGTGCGTAATCAAGAGACCTACAAAACAGTGGTTGTGCTAAATTCTAGTGGTAGTGATGAAATGAAATTAGAAATTTATGACTTCTCTGAAAAGAGATGGGGATTACTAGACACCTACCCTAGACTGTATACAATTATGCAGAAGGTATTGTTTTATGTGACAATTTTCTCTACTATACAACACTCAATCATGCGACTGAGATACCAGGTTTTTTGGCTTTCAGCACTCTAGAGACTACTTCAATTTTTACTCAGTTGCCAGAATTAGTTAATGGCCATATAATGTTGCCTAAGCTACTCACCTACGGTCACGGATTCTACTTGCTAGGGGTGTAGACCAACAAAGTGGCCCTTATTTGTACACTGTGGATAAGAATATTGAGCTCATTTTGTGGGAGTTAGAGAGGGATTCAAAGTATTCTCGTTGGTAGGAGATCACATCACTGTGCAAAATTTATCATATGAATTACTATTTTTATTTGTTTGAGTGCATAGGAGTGGGATATTGCATGTGGTTCACATCTAGCTACTTTAGTAATGATGTAGTTGTATACAATTTAAGTGAAGACACATGGGGTTGGCTTCCAATGACCCCAACTACATTTGGATAGTATCCACGTGTAATGGCCTTTACACCTAGACCTGATCTAAAGGTTGGGTGAATCCTTGCCCCCTTTAATGCATTTACATGGATGTTTGAAGATTTGTTTGTCTTTATGTAAGGATGTTTGCTTGTGTTTTCTGGTTAACTTCTTTTTTTGTGTTGGAATTATGTGTCTTGCAATGCGTATGGATGAGTAAGAACATATGTATGGTATATTTTGTGTATTAAATTGGTATGTACTTAGTTTTGTTTTCTAATCAACTCTTTTTTCTTGTGGCATTGGAATTGATGTGTTTTGCAATGTGTATAGATAAGTAAGAAGTATCTAGAATTCTTTTTTTATGAAGTGTAGATTTTGTGTATTCAATTGGTATGGAATAAACTTAATTGTTATTGGCCTCCTTCACTTTACCGAGAAGGTGATTTGAATTTAGATGGGAACACAACAAATTACATACATAACCATAAATACAAAGATGCAACGAAATAACGCTTCGTTTCCTTAATATCAAATGCTGAAATATGCTTACAAACAAAATGGAAAGAAGATTAGCTCGGGCAATGGTATCTTATCTCTGAGAAGATATGTGGTAGCTACATGCCTCTGAACTGTGTTACAATGAGGCTCCAAGGCCTATTTATTGTTGAGAGACAATGGAAAACCCTAAACAACTAGAAACATAACCCTAGGAGATGAAGTGCCAAAACTTTGGGCCCCATTTGGGTAAATTGTTACATCAATTTCCTGGGGTCGTAACTTTGGCATACAATATCCGTTTGGCTATCATAATACCTCGTTTCGAAGATCTCAAAGAGAAGGCTAGCAAAAAAACCTAATACCCCATTTGTAATCTTTTTTTATCTCTCTGTTTTCCATAAAAATGTCGTTTAGGGCCTCAAAACGGCTTCGGAAGTTCACGACCCAAAAACAACTGCCAAAAATAGTAAATTGTGCTACAATTAAGGAAACTAAAAAACTGAAAGAGACAGTGTTGGCGGTCCAAGTGGAATAAGAGGGTGGTCATCAATATCCACCTGGATCAATCCTCCCCTCTTAGGAAGCAATGGTCTCCATTGTGTTGAGTGCCTCCACGAGATGGGAAACTTCTGCTGAACTTGGTCTTTGGTGAGCCACTTGCCTTGGTGTAGGAGTTGGCCAGCTTTGACAATCTGATATAGTTGGATCTTTTGTTGGCAAGTGTTCTTGACCTGTGTGTCCATAATCCAATCAGTTGTGGCTTGTTTTATGTCGTCTGGGTTTAACTTTGTTGGCGTGAGCTGTTCTGCAATGTCTGATGTGTCAAGCAATGGTGTGAAGTATGGTTGAAGACGGTCCACATTGAACACTAGGTGCATGCCAAGGAATGGGGGAATGCTGAGCTCAAAAGCATTGTTTCCCAAACCCTTGGTAATGGTGTAAGGACCATATCAGAGTGGTTTGAGCTTCCGATGGGCTTTGGTAAGGCATTCTTGCTACAAATGCAACCAGACTTTGTCACCCACTTGAAACTTGTGTGGCACCTGATGTTGATCATGTCGTTGCTTATACTTGGCATTTGACTTCTCCAAGATGTCATGAATAGATTGGCAGATATGTTGGATGTGTTCAATAAATCTGGTTGCTTTATTAGCCTCGGACATTACATGTGTTGATTTTGTCTATGTAGTCACACAAGGCATGGCAACATCAATCAGACACATTGGTTGAAATCCTAGACCCACTTGGAAGGGGCTACGACTAGTCGAGCTATGGAGAGCTCTATTATAACTCTGTTTCACATATGGAACATTGTTATCCCAAGTTCAAGGATTCTTGGATTTGTACATGCGGAGTATGTGCATAATCATCATATTGACAACCTCTGTTTGGTCATTAGTCTTAGGATGGAAGGCAGTCGATTTGGTGAGCTTGGTGTCCAATATTGTCTAGAGGCTTGACCAGAATGTGCTTAGGAACCTGCTATCCCGATATGATATAATGGTCTGTGGGATACCAAAATATACCCATACTCGTTCAAAGAAGAGTTTGGGAGTGTCCTATGTTGTGATATTCTTCTTGCAAGCCGCCAATATAGCCATCTTAGAAAACATTTCCATGACCACAAATACATAGTCGTTACCATGCTTGGTAGAATGGGAAAAACATAGTCCATGGAGATGGATTCCCATGGCTAGTTGTGAGTAGGCAGAGGAGTGTACAGGCCTTGCTTCTTGATGGTTGGGTTGGCGATGGCATAGGCAGTGCAGGATCTGATATATTTCCCAACATCTAGCCAGATTTTGGGCCAGTAAAAGTACTTTTGTAGTACAACCATAATCTTCTCCACACCAAAGTGTCCTGCAACCTCACTATAGTGCGCCTCCCAAATCAGCTTGGCATGCTCGCTTGAAGGAATAAAAAGGTGGCCCAAGTAGCATAATAATACATCCTAGAGGTGGAAATCAGGAACCTTCTTTCCAGCTACTAGAATTGGGTATCACTTTTGTATAGTTGTGTCCATCCAAAGGTCTCGTGACCACAAGAGTTGAGAATAATAGTCAGTGTTGCAACTGGGGACTAGTTGAGGCAATCTGAAACATGATTGGTTCTACCCTATTTGTATAAATTTTCAAGTGAAATTGTTTTAGATATGTAGATGAATTATGATGCCAATAATTTTGCAACTTCCCTTGTGTCTTTATAATTTGAAGAGGTCAGTGATCGGTGTGGATGATCGTCTCCTTCCCCGAAATGTAGTGCTTCTATTGTTTGCAAGCCTGCATGATGGAATACATGTTTTTATCATAGGTTGGGTACTTTTGAATTGTATCGAAAGTGTCTCACTATGATAGGCCACTGGATGCCCATGCTGGGTGAGGATTGCACCAATAGCATAGTTTGAGTTGGTTGTCTCAATTTCAAATGGATATTGTAGGTTTGGCAGTATTAGTAATGGTGTAGAGCAGAGGTGGTGGTTCAACTCAACAAACACCATTTGTTGGGACTTAGACTAGGAAAAGTTTTCTTTCACCCCACCCTTAGTAATCTGACTCAAATTCCAATTGATATGGGAGAATCCCAACACAAACCTCCGCTACAAATTTGCAAGGCCCAAAAAGCTATGAAGTTCCGTTAGAGTAGTTAGGGCTAGCCAATCCCGAATCACTTAGATCTTGTTCGGGTCCACATGCACACCACATTCATATATTATATAACCCAAATATTGGACCTATCTCATGCCAAAGGTGCTTTTCTCCAAGTTGGCACATAGTTTGTTTTACTCAAGGGTTTGAAGGACCTGCTGATTGTGTTGCAAGTGTTCTTCCCAAATCTTGCTAGAGATGAGGATGTTGTCTAGATAAACCACCATGAATGAGTTGGTGAAGGTAGATGTCATACTTTAGCCTCATAAAAGTAGCAGGGGAATTTTTCAACCTGAAGGGCATAACCAACCATTCAAAAAGGCCTTCCTTGGATTTAAAGGTGGTTTTCCATACATCTGTGGCCTCTATTGGAACCTGGTGATAACCACAATTTAGATCGATCTTGCTAAAATACTTGGCCCCCTTGAGTTGGTCCAGCAGGTCATCAATCTGTGGGATTGGATACCTGTTCCTAACAATGATTTGTTTTAGTGCCTAATAATCCATGCAGAGCCTCCAGGTCCCATCCTTCTTCTGTACAAGTACAATCGTGCTCCCACAAGGTGAGGAACTTGGTCGGATGTGCCATATCTACAGAAACTTCTAGATTTTTTGCTTGATCTCTTCATTTTCTAGAATGGAGGGACGATATATCGGCCCATTGGTTAGAGGTGCTTTGGGAATCATATCGATCGAGTGCTTGACTTGACAATGCAAGGGTACCTGTGTGGTTGAGGAGAAGATGTCCCTCTATTCTTCCATGACCATATCCACATTCTTCTGTAGCTTAGAGGAACCCTTCCCGGGGGCCATAGATGTGGCTACGACCTTCTCGTTACTTTGAGAGAAAATTGGAAAGAATACAAATTTCCCAAACTAGGAGATGACCTTACTTAATTGCTTAGCATAGATCAAAGAGTTGGCGGTAGGTGGGGCTACCTCCGGTATCTAGTATAAATTAGTACCTAAAGAAATAATAATAGAGTTGGGTCTAGACTCATATAGAACATATCGCTTCCATAAGTATGATTTTCCTAATAATAGATCACAAACTTCAAGAGGACCAACATCACACAATATCTCATTCGTGAAGGGCTTGATGTTGTAGGGAAGGCGACGCTGCTGGCTGACACAATGATCTCGTCCTTGGCGAAGCCACCTGATGGTATACTGCTATAGATATGTTGTAGTCAGTAGGCCCAATTACTTCACGACCTCTACTGAAATGAGGTTCTTTTGGCTCTCGCTATTGAAAATCAACTACAACAAAGAACGCTTCACCCACATATGTGAGCGGAATAGGTGCTCCCCCTCTTCTGGATCTTCAGGCTCAATATTATAGATCTTGGTGGTGGCCACAGTGGCACTGGGCTCTACACCAATGATTTGCTTCCTTTTTTCATTCCCCTTGTTGGATTCTGACTCAGAGTTGAAACATGTGTCGGACTCAGAAGCCTTCATCTCGGCCACTAGTGACTGCTTGGCCTAACACTCACTTGTGTTGTGAGTGGAGGTCTTATGGAACTCACACCACTTTCTCGTGTCCTTCTTTGTATTTGTGGTGTTTTTCTTTGCTTGCAAATTCGGTGGTTTCTCTTGGGTTTCCCCGCATTATCCATGCCCTTTGCTCTGCAGTTTGGGGGCACCTTTCCCTTGCTTTGGATTCGTAGATCCAAAGTCTCTCTTTTTCTGTTTAAGCTTCTACTCGATCTTGACAGCATATCGATACATCGTGCCAAGAGACGAAATTTCCAGGAACTCCATCTCATCCTGTATGCACCTGTGTAGGCAATCGCAGTGCTTGATTACCAAGTTTTTCTCAGAATCCTTGATATCGAACTTCATGTGAAGGGTATGGAAAACATTGTTAAACTTCAACAAGTCTTGGCCCCTTTTGTGTCGCAGTGTGGTCCACTTTATTTATTTATCTTCATAGTTCCCGACAAGGTAGTACTACTCCTTGATGGCGTCCGAGAGAAAATCCCAAGTGGGTGCGGCTGAAAATAGTGAGGGCGTGCTTTCATCCTTTTGCTCACAGTAGGTTTCCCACCAGTCCTTGACGTGGGGGAGACTTTGAGAACAGAAAAAGTAATATTTTCTCGGCTGGAAAATCATGAAAAAAAATATCCTTCTAACAAATTTAACCATTTATCTATGATGTCCACATCTATCTAACCCTCAAATATGGGAATTTCAAAGTTAACTTGTACCTTAAAGTGTGTGGCGCTTCTAGAGTAGCTGTTGGAAGTAGATGTGTCACCCTCGGGTAGCCACTTAAGGATCTGGGAAAAGTTGTCCATCATCACGTTTCTTTGTCGCTCGAGGGCTTCTTCGAGAAATATTTTGAAAGGATATCCTACCCTCTCATCTTCCTTTTCTTCCCCCTTGGGAGGTTGTCTAGATTTGCGAGGCTAGTCTTGCAAAGGTTTGATAAGTTCAAACCCTAACTCCTTATATCCCGACCTCATTGGGGACATGCAAAGAAAAACAGAGAAAGAGCAGACTGCTCTGATACACTGATCTAAATTTAGACAGGAACACAACAAATTACAGATATAACCATAAATACCAAGATGCAACAAAAATAACACTTTTTTTCATTAATATCAAATATTAAAATATGCTTACAAATAGAATGGAAATAAGACTAGCTCGCGCAATGGTAGCTTATCTCTGAGAAGATATGTGGCGGCTACATGCCTCTAAACTATGTTACAATGAGGCTCCAAGGCCTATTTATTATTGAGAAACAATGGAAAACCCTAAACACCCATAATAATAACCCCAGGAGATGAAGCGCCAAAATTGTGGGCCCTGTTTGGGTAAATTGGTACATCAATTTCCCAGAGTGGTAACTTTGGAATACAATCTCCGTTTGGCTATCATAATACCTCGTTTCAAATATCTTGAAGAGTAGGCCAGAAACAAACAAATTATATTGGTTAGGACTTTTTTGGTCTCTTTGTTTTCCCTAGAAACATCATTTAGGGCCTCAAAATGGCTCAGGAAGTTTAGGACCCGAAAACTACCAAAAAAAGTAAACTGTGCTACAATTGAGGGAACTGAAAAACTAAAAGAGACAGTGTTAGCAGTCCAAGTGGAATAGGAGGGTGGCCATCAATATCCACCTAGATTAGAAGGATTTGAATAAGTGAGTAGATATGGAAAATTGCATATACATCACAAATGGACACAATATCGATGTAGTTATTTACGATTTAAGTGAAGACATATGGGTTGTTTTCCAACGACCCAAACTAGATATCCACAGTATTGCGGCATATGATGGCCTTTAAACCCATACTCAATATGAATGTTGGGTGAAGTTGGGTGATTATTTCTTTCTTAGATTGAATTATTGTTGATTTTTCCCAACTTACAAAGATGTGAGATTAAGGCTATAACTAGGATTTTGATGTGAATATTTGATGTTTTAGACAGAATTTATGGAAGAAATTTGCATTTGTTATGCATCCATAGTGATGTCTTTCACAATAGCTGGTGTTTGGGTGTTGACATCAAGAATTGCTAATATACATACACCATGCAGTAAGCTACTTAGGTTAGTTATCTAATCTTCGAGTCTTGTTTTTCTGGTGCCATTTTGTTTTATCCATATGAAATAAAAAATTACTATACCTGTCGTATGGTTTTTAAATTTACTTACCTCAGCAATCTAATTAGTATATATATGTTTAATTCTTTATTGCTTCATAGCCTTGACTTCCTTAAATTTATTTAATTATATATAAAAATGCTCTCCTTATAATATATATACAATTACAATTTAGTTTTTTAGTGTCATTTTTTAATTTTATTTTATTATAAATAAGAGCACCTTATTTATAATTACAAATCATGTATACTATAGATTTAGCCTTTGTCTGGTTCTCATGTTACAATTTTGCTTTAGTTGTATAGAGTTCAAGTTCTTATGATCCTGCTTCACTGTTTTCCAAATAATTTGCAACAAGAAACCGTATATACTATATATTTAGTCTTTGTGGTTCTCATGTTACAATTTTGCTTTAGTTGTATAGAGTTCAAATTGGTATGATTCTGCTTCACTATTTTTCAAATAATTTATTACAAGTACACTAAGTAGAATCGAGATGCGAAGGAGTATGGAGTTAATTATTTTCAATGACAAGGAGGTTCGAGTATGTTAATATCTTTTGTATTTAATTATATGTATGAGATAAATAGTTTTTTTGAAATTTTGAAATTTTGCATTTTCTTAATGAGGCACTAGAAATTTAATTTCTTGTACTACCGAATATAAATTAGAATAGATAAACATTGATTTTTAGTAATCATTTATCTACTAAGAGTTAAGTGGGATTAAATCTTATTATATGTAAACTAGTGTTAAAGAGTGCAAAACTAAAAAAGATTTGCACATCAACATATTTTTTTTATTTATTTTTTTGAATTCAAGCTTTTGTGATCCATAATTTCAAGTAACGACTATATTTGAACAATCATATTTAAATTATTAATATATTAAAAGAAAATATTATTAAGTAAAGGCTATATTAAACGGT